>JAPYYZ010000924.1:0-18257 GCA_030522705.1 Eretmocerus eremicus
ACTCTACAAGGCTGAACGCAGCCTAACACCCTCGAGGCACATACTACACACGGACCCTAACGCGCACGACACGGCACCGCGGGACGCAGCATACTACTCCCGCGGCCCCTTCTCTACGCGGACCCTAATGCTCCGCGCCACGTGATCCGAGCGGTGCGCGCGTTCCACCGAGACTTCCGCCCGCAACGAGCCTCGTGCTCGTCGCGAAAGTTGCCGCCGCCGGCCGGCCTCGTGGCCAAGATGGCCTGAATACGCGCAGGCTCGTGATGACGCTACGATGCGCCCTGGCGGGCCGAGCTATGCTCTGCACCGGCCGGGGCAAAGCGAGAAGCCTCGTGTGGTTCCAAGGGGCAGGCCCCCGAAGAGACCCACCGCCGAGAGGCGAGGACTTCTCGGTTCCCCACTGAGCTGCCCGAGCAGCTCCCCTATCTCTCCGCGTGGCTCTACCCGGGGGGCAACGATGCGGCGCGCGTGGGCGAGGGCGATTTGCCCGAGCTCGGCACTCCCGACGAACGTGATATACGCGCGTAGGGCACAACCGAGGCCCCGGGTACGGCACTCCCGAGGATGATCCGCGGCGCACGCACGACTCTCGGTGCGAGGGAAACGAGGGAGGATAACAAATCGGGATCAGATATGAAAGCCGTACTCACCGTTTAATTTTTGCTCAAACGACATCCTCGCAAAATGTAGCGGATTGAATCCCACGCTAACCAACTCAGTGCCCAATGGCCGAAAACGAAAATCTTCTACTCTCTCTGGAACGCTCAAGAATCCTTCGTGTCGTCTCGAGCGACAATCCACAAGTGCCGCTCCGCGGCGTCTCTCGCGAGCGTTCCCCCCCTCGCGCCCACCTAACTCGCGCCCGGGAGGTGCTGCCCTCAACGGCCCCAAAGTGCACCACGCTCGGCCTTGCTGCTGCTGCTGCATCGCTGCTGTTCGGCTTGCTCGGCCAGGCGAGCCTTTCCTCGCCGGCGAACTACGGTGGGGAGTACGGCTGCGACGTCCTCACGTCGCAAAGGTCATTTTGAGATGGTGGAAAACAATTGCTGGAGGAGTGGCATAGTTTGAAAAAATGATTTTTTGGCATACCAGCATCGAAAGCGTGAGGTTTCCGCCCTGATTTCGGGGCGGAAAGTGCCGCACTGCCGTCCAGGCCGGGAAGCGTCTGCGCATGCGTATCAAACCTCGGGCTTCGCCCTCGATCCGCTATCTCGCGTGCTCCGACGCTTCCTAACCTGTACGGCGGTGCGGCCTTTCGCCCCGAAATCATCTCAAAAGCCACACGATTTCGACGTGGGCATGCCGAAAAATTGTATACGCACTTCGGGCGGGAATGCGGGCTATCCCGGACCTCGCACATGCTCCTCTCGGCTGCGCCTCGGGGGCAACCCGTGCGGCGACCGCAATAGCCCACTTTCCGCCCTTGTTGCGTAATATACTATTGATAGGAGACAGCGTTTCGTCTCCCAATAGTGGCCAGACTCGTCAGGGACACAGTACATGCACACTATCGGGCTTCGGCCGACGGTGATGAAAGTGGCATTGGAACGTCCTCATATATCAATCGCCGTATCGTTCGAGCGCTTGCGAGAAAGATGGTTTTAGATGGATTCGCCGTGTAAATTCAGGTGTTATTTTACTCATCTCTGCAGGTTGCGACCCACTGCGATCAGATTTAGAACTAAATTTGATATATATGTGTGTGCTCGCGCGGCAAATCCAAATTTTGGTATGAACTTGAGGTGAATGTGTGGCTCTAGCGATCAAACGAGGCCTTATGAACCCAGTTAAATTACTGGTTTAGTCACAGAATCAATCGAATATATCTAACTTGAATCTGTCCACCTTTGAGCTCCGTTTAAATACGGAGATGCATCGAAGGATTTCTGATGGGAAGGTAATTCTGAGATGGTGAAGAACAATTGATGGAGGAGTGGCGAAGTTTGAAAAAATGATTTCAAACGCGGATAGCGTTCCGTCTCCCGGAAGTGGTAAGACTCGCCAGGAGCAGAGTACATGCACACTTTCGGGATGGAAGTGGAACCGGAGCGTCCGTTTATGTCAGTTGCAGCCTCGTTTGAGCGCTTGCGAGAAAAATGGTTGTAGAGGGATTCGCCATGCCACTCACGTATCATTCCACTCATCTCTGCACGTTGTGGTCCGTTGCGATCAGATCAAGAACTAGATTTGATATACATATGTGCTCGCGCGGCGAGGCCCATGAGCGTCGGGCAGAGCCAGATAGTGTGCATGTACTCCGCCCCTGACGAGTCTGGCCACTATCGGGAGACGAAACGCTATCTGCGTTTAAAATCATCTTTGCAAATTTTGCCACTCCTCCATCAATTGTTCTCTACCATCTCAAAGTGACCTTTCCATCAAAAATCCTCCAATGCATCTCCGTTTCTAAACGGAGCCCGAACGTGCACAGATTCAATGAAGATATATTCTATTGATTCTGTGACTAAACCAGTAATTGAACTGGGTTTATAAGGCGTTGTATGCTCGCTAAAGCCACACATTCACCTCAAGTTCATACCAAAATTTGGATTTGCCGCGCCGGCACATATATATATCAAATTGAGATCCAAATCTGATCCCAGTGGGCCGCAACCTGCAGAGATGAGTAAAAATACACCTGAGTAACACGGCAAATCCTTTTCAAACCATCTTTCTCGCAAGCGCTCAAACGAGACAGCAATTGATATACAAAGACGCTCCGATATCACCGCCATCAGCGTTGGGCAGAGCCCGATAGTGTGCCCCTGATGAGTCTGTCCCCGATCGGGAGACGATATGCTATCCGCGTTTGAAATTATCTCTCTCAACTTTGCCACTCCTCCATCAATTGTTCTCCACCATTGAAAATTATTTTTCCATCAGAAATCCTTCGATGCATCTCCGTATTTGAATGGAGTTCAAAGGTGCACAGATCCAATGAAGAGATATTCAATTTATTCTGTGACTGAACCAGTGATTGAACTGGGTTCATGAGGCCTTGTTTGCTCGCTGAAGCCACACATTCAGTTCAAGTTCATACCAGAATTTTAATTTGCCGCGCAAGCACATATATGAGCCATTCTGGAGCAAGGTGGACATTTCAAAAAAGGTCGAATTCTGAAATTTGCCCGAATATTCTCTCTGTTGGTACTATCAAGACATAGTTGGGAAGAATTTTTTTCAAATTCTTTTGGGCCCACCGGTGGGCCTCATGAATTTCATAAGGCCCATTTTTGGCCGTTTTTCGGCTATATTCAAAAAATTCTAGCTCTGACGGGGATGCATCTTTTTGAACACAGCTTGGCGCATTTTCTTCGTAATAACCTATAATTTCGAAGAAGAATTCGACTCGTAGGGAAAATTAGACCCTATAGGGCCCAAGGACCCGTTTAGAAGTGTAAAAATTGCGATTTCACTCTATCGTCGTAGGCGTAATAACTCCTCGTAGACGCATCCTAGTGAAAATTTTGTCCAATTATTTTTGAAGGGCTTATAGAAACTTTTCATTTGCGACCTCAAACGTCTCAATATCTCATTCGCCCTGAGAGCTACAGCCTTTTGAAGTTTGACGTTTTTCTAAAAACGCCAAACTTTGAGGCCAATTTACAAAATGCGTTTGTTCCAAATCAAGTGTACATGAAGATCCAACGATAATCTGCGTGTGCTGGGTAGATCCCGATTTCATACGGGCTCTTAAAGACGGCGGGAAATGCCAGAAATCGAGCTCAATTTGGGCCCTTTCCGCGACCCTTTCTTCTGGGTTAGTTCTCCCTTGCTCTAAGTTCACAAGACTTTGTCGTACGGCTCTCTGCATGGACTACTCCTGAAGGTATATTCTAGAGCTGAAAAATGACTCCGCACAGAATGTCATGCGATGATCCAGCTCGGTGCGAGAGCAAATACAAAACAAGCTAGAAATACCAAAAATACAGCTAGATTTCCCCCTCTCAACGCACTTTCTGCCCACGCTCTCCCATTGCACACTTGGTTGGAACCACCTTATCGTTCGGCATTCCCCATGGATTACTCCTTTCAGGTAAGATCTAGAGTCGAAAAACAGTACTCCCAAGTTTGCCATACGACTATCCAGCTTAGAGTTATAGGAAATACAAAACAAGTGAAAAACCTACGAATGCAGCTGAATCGTGCCTCTCTGCACACGCTCTCCTCCGCTGTCCAATTCCAGGTTCCGTAAAGCTGTCATTGTCGAATCCAATGATGGGTACATACTCACTATTTCATCCATTATGTTGATGAAAAACCAGTAGTGAGAGGATATAATGTACATGCGCTCGGCCAACGTCTAAGTTATCCAAGTGCCCACGTAATGTGATTCTAACCGTTCATTTATGAGTAGTTCATCAATTTCAGAATGAACTGCTCGACGAATTTTCCTCCGTACAAGCTTCATAAAGCTATTGACAGTTTCACTGCCGAGATGGGGCCATGAGGCATGTACAATATTCCATTTTTTTCTCTATACTAAAACAAGAGTGGGCGCAATCAAACGGACTAGATTCTCAAATGGTGATTAATTGCATTAACTTTCCTAAATATGTTCTCATTCCCTCTCGACACTTGTGAAACGAAAATTGCCCTCCAGGGCGGTGAGGCTATACCTCACCGAGGACTCTGGATCCCTCTGATCTTACCACCGTGATAATCCAAGACGGGGAAACCCCAGATAGGGAGCTTCAACGTTGTCCGTCCATTTATCTTTCTATTGGTGGAGCCTCGCGGTCTGAGAGGTCTCGGATCTGCAGAGTGGAGCACGCGGCTTGGCACGAGGTCGGCGTTCAGACGGGTTCCGCTCGGCTTTGACGTCCTGTCCTTCGGCTGCTGACTCGGCGCATCGTCCCCTCAGACCAGAGTGCCCCGGTTTCGCTCCTCGCGCGAGCTCCTTCGCTCATCGCGCGATCATCGGCATTTCGGCGGCTCGAAAGCTGCCGTTCGCGCGTCACATACATCTCCATGCAACACCATGCTATACTCGCGCACCGCTACTACCCTTTCCATACACTTCACCATCCTTATCATTTATTCTACGTAATTAGTACTTCGCGCGTCGCTTGGAATCATGTTATTTTGACGAGATATAATATCCGTGATTGAACGTTTCCTTTGTTAGTATATCTAGGCTATTAATCGTTCATGCATTCATTGATCAATATTGTTATTATTCTGAATGCTTGGTTGTACAATCATCTTATATTTCGCAGTGCAAAATGCGAGAATCACGCAGGGTTGCATAGTCCCCTTTGAATTCTTGGAATCGATTTGAAGATTGATAAAAAATCATCAAGGCTGCGAAAGATACTGAAATGAGCTTCAATTTGTAATATCTTTTAATTGTAAAATATCTAATCATTCAATCATGCTCTGACGTTGAAACGTCTGACTCAAAAAACTTATGAATGGCCACCGAATGGCTATAGTTCATCTAATAAACAAGTGGTGGAAGTCGTCCCCGTTAAGAACAGAATTGAAGGTATACTCGGTAGACGTAGTTATTCCTTCTTCATAGCCAACCCCAGTGACTCGTATCGGGCTCTTCGCTCGGGTAACGGATCCTGGGGCAGTTGCTCAACATGAAGCCGCTGACGCTCCCGAACGAGTGCACGCTCGGCCTCCACCCTTTCGCGCTTGCGCCGGATTTCTTCACGCTCGCGTGCAATCCGGACCATCTCCGCCACTCGCTCGCGTTCGACGCTTCCTTCAGCCCTTCGTCGTTCCTCAGCCCGAACCATGGATCGGGCCCATTGGTCGCGCTGAGCCTCCATGTCACGTAAGCGCCTCTATTCTTCCTGTGCCCTTTCATCCCTCTCCCTTCGTTTTCGACGGCCCAGCTCACGGCATGCCCTCATGCGCTCTTTATCTCGCGGGCTAGGCATCCTATTGTAATAACAAGAGAGTCCCGGTGTAAGTTCTTCAGACATACCGATATTTAGTCACAGCAACAGGACAGAATAGGATGACACGATACGACACGACACCACACGACACGGCTTACGTACTTCAATCCGCAGTTCTTCAAAATCTTCCCAAGGGATCTCATTCGAAATAACCAAGCAATCGTCCGTATCATTGTGCTCCGGTAAATGTGGCAGCTCAGGTACCGGTTCACGTGATTTGCTCGATACCTGTTCTTTTAAATTTTTCACCTCGTCCTGTACTGATTCAAAGTTTTGCCTCAATCGTTTCAATTTGCGATTCATCCGTTGCCTGGCACGTTCAAACTTCGATACTGGCATTTGACAAGGAAGAAATAAACTACATTACCCAGAATTCACGTGTGATATTTTCAGTTTTTCATATAACAAGGTGGGAAATGTAAATACGTATCTTTTCGTAACTTGCAAAAATCAGAATTCATACTTTTGGGAAACTTTGAGGTGTCTAAATATAAGAATGAGCAGACTCCATGAACCTTGTCTTGTGAATCTATAGTTCTTCATTTTAAACTTTTAGTCTGAATCTAATTCTACATTATGTATATTCAGTCTCTCAAAAGCTTGAGATGAATTCTCGAAAATCACGTCAAAGCAAATTTTGTTGAGCGCTCGATCCCTTTCTTGCTGCCATCGCGCCTCCGCTATTTCCCGTTGCATCGCAATCAATCTCTGGCGGAGCTTCGGAATTTTAGCTCTTATTTCTTTTGTCTGGTTGTACGCGACCTTAGCGGTCATATCGCATTTGTCCCGTTGACCTTGGAACTCGGTCCACTCTCTTTTCATCATTTCCCACACATCGACAACCACAGCTAGCGTCGCCCATCGATCCTTATCGTATTGTTCGAGTATATCCAGCCGTCCTCTATCTCTAGCTCAATTTGCTGCTCGTCTTCCTCTCCCATCAATCCTGAATCCTCGCTATGCACCGACATCTGAAAAGATTCTAAATCTGTAATGCATCTCGACGATAGTACGGGCGTAATACGGACGCGTGGAATTTTCCCCGATTTTGAATCAGATTCTCATTGAATAATTTATACGATGAACTACCGGTGATTTCTCGTATCACGTACGGACCTTCATACAACGCGAGGAACTTTCACGTGTTTTCCCGTTCAGCAGACGAGTAATTACATGCCTTCACTAAGACTTCCCGCCCTTCTGAGAATTCAGTAAAGTCTCTCGCGTCGTTATGTTTGTCCGCGCGCTTCGTCCCGTCTCCGACGAGATTGTTCATTGCAAAAATCAACTTTCGTTCGAGAGACAACTCTTCACGTTCGGGAGGAATAATCCATTTTGCCCAAAATCGAGTTGGGGCTTGGCCGAGTTGCAGCTTGGTTGGAGTAAACTCTGTAGACTCATGGCACACTTCATTCATGCAATCTTGAATACAAGGTACCTATCTTGCCCAGGCCTTATGATTTTCATTGGCTAATGTGTGAAAATGGCGCCCAAGTTCTTCATTTATCCTTTCGACTTTATTTGAACACGGCCTCCGGATCGATGAAAATATTGCCCGATTATCCTCTATCTCGAGTCGGTCTAACCACTGTTTTGACGTAAACTGTGTCCCATGATCGGACTGAATTCTCTTTGGCTTCCCGAATCGAGATAAATAGTTATTGAGAATCTTATTTATCGTAGTTCGGATATTCGCGCATCTTATGGGATACAACGTTACGAATTCTGAAAAAACATCAAGCACCGCCAATATATGCTGGACACCAGCCGTAGATACAGGCAGAGGCCCGTAAGAATCAATGGAAATCCATTCTCCCGGTGCCAATGCTATAATTGGCCGAGTTCCCGCGTGTATTCCGACGGTATAATTTTCATGTCTCTGACATGCATCACAGGCTCGCAGTCTACGCGATGCAACTTCCAGCAGATTCGGGTAACAAGGACCGATATGATCGTATGCCTCGTTAATCTCATCTCATAACAGTTCCATGAGCTCGGTAGGTAAGACAATACGCTGATCTTCGGCGCTACCCTTCATCAACACATCCGATTTCAGGAAGTAATCTCGATGCTCGGTCCCCTGTTCTAGACGCTCGATGATCCGCGAAATTCGCTCATTCCCGCGCTGCTCGGCCTGTATGTTTTTCATCCTATGCGCGAGATCTTTCGACGGTTTTTTGAGTAAGATTGCGTGAATAATCAAATTTCCCGGGCCTTTATTTGAACCTTGATATCCTATCCTGCTGAGTGCGTCAGCCGCGACGTCGTTTTTACCTGAGATATGATGTACCGTAAGATTATGATCTTGAAGAGCCAGCATCCAACGGGTAGGTCTAGCATTCATGAATCGGCACGTCATTGAATACGATAATGTTTTGTGATCGTTCATCACATGAATCTCTGCACCCAGAACTCCGTGGTCATATAATTTCTTTCAAACGATTCAAGTTTCCTGCTCGCCATCGTGATGGCTTGAGGACCATGCTCATCATTTTGGGCTAACACTGCTCCTAACGACCATGCAGATGCATCACAGTATAATTGAATTGGCTTATCCCGACGGGGATGCCATAAAAACATCTTATGGTCGTATAACCTTTTTACTTGGGCAGAAGCGGTCTCTTGTTCAGACTCCCATCTCCATTTCATCTCAGATTTTAATAATTCGAGTAAAGGTGCGATTTCATCTGATGGACGATCAGTAAATTTTGAGCAAAATGGTACTAGACCAAGGAATCCCTCCAATTGTCGTGCATTTTTCGGCGATGGAAAGTTGCTGATTGCTTCAATTCTCCTCGGATCCGGCTTGAGGCCGTCCGTGCTTAAAATATGACCGAGAAACTTGGTTTCTTGTTTGCAGAATTCTGATTTGTCGGAATTGACCGTGATCCCTTCGTCTGAGATACCTTCAAACAATAGTTCGATATGATCTAGATGTTCGTTATAAGTTTCCGGGATAAGTAGTCAATCGTCTACGAAGTCAAGTAGCGAATCTCTCATCTTCCGATGGATTCTGTCATAGGCCCTCTTCAAAGCAGCACCGCTCGTTTTCCACCGAATGGCATGACCTTGAACTGATATACCTCCCCTCTGTGCATAAAAGCCGTGACCTCTCTACACTCCGGAGCTAGCGGAACTTGCCAAAAGCTCGCGACCAGATTAAATCCTGACATGACCCGGGCACCCGCGCATTCTCGGAAAATTTCATCAATCTCCTCCGGCCCCTCGTGATCGTCTTCGCATCTCACGTCAATCTCACGGGCATCCAAACAAAGTCTTACTGATCCGTCCTTTGTTATGACCGGTACTATTGTATTTATATATTCGCTCTCAGAACGCTCAATAATGTCCATATCGAACATTCTCTGAATTTCTTGGTCCACTTTTTATCTATACTTCATCGGGACCGGATGAGCCTTTTGTCTGTTTGGTTCGTGGATTTTCAATTCTATTTCGTACTCAAAGTCCTTGAATCGACCCGGGATGTCGCTAAAAATACGTCGATATCGTGAGATTATATCAAAAAGTCGAACCCTTTGGGTTTCTGAAAGTCCTGCTGCTGATCCAATTTACTCCCAAATTTCCTCATCCGATAACTTGTGTGACTTTCGAGGCTCGATATCGACGTGTGCCATGAGCATCAAATCGCATTCGGATTCAAGTCCTTCAACGTCACTGAGACATATTCCTCAAACCTCCTTAAGATCCTTTGAAGGGAATTCTACTACATTATATACCTGCTTTACAATAGCTCCATCAATCTCAAATAGAATTTCTCCAGTTTCAAAACCGAGCTTTGCTCCGAGGCTCGCAAGTATATTCACTCCAAGGATGCATCCGCATATCAAACGAGGGAGGACCAGAAAATCTGCCCATGTTTCCACACCGCCGATTTCGATCTCAGCGCGGAACTGTTTCTTTATTCACTGTGACCTTTCACCAGTGAACCCGACTGCTTGCACTCCAGTTACCGATAATGTCGCGCAACATATTCACTTCGCGGCGTATTTGTTGTATACTTCCTCCGAAACGCATGTCAACTTGCTACCAGAATCAAGCAATACATCAACTTGCATTTTTCCAATGCGAACTTTTATTCCTGGGCACTGTGCCCTGGGAGCATCTTCCCTTTCATACGCATAATCGCTTTCCTTAAGTAGCTCGTCTCGCGAAACTATTGAATCAATCTCCCACAAATTTGGCTCGATCTCGTCCCGTCCCCTTGATCGCGGCATCGCATTCTTATAATTAGTCCACCTAATCCACTGTGACTCGACAAGATCGTCTGCCACCTCGTACCGAACTTTCATCCCTTAATTCCTCAACCCCATTCCGATCGTATCCGACCTAATCTGCGAGTCAGTTTCGAGTGGATGAGCTACTAATGTACTGATTAGCTACTAGTATACTTCACCCTTGGATTTCGCGAGTTCAACTCTCCGGACAAGTCCAAGGTGTCCAATAACTTCACCAATGTATCGACTGATTCGACTTGATTCAAGAGAATTGATTGGCGCACGTGCTCATCAAAATGCCGTGATAATCTTTCAACAATAATCCGATCGGATGGCGCGTCTGTCAATTGTTTAACTTCATTATATATCTTCAACGCGTATCCTCCGCGGCTCATGTTTTTCTCGGACATGTAATACCCTCGGTCGAGCAGACGACGAGTCTCTTCTTGCGCGTGCACGTCCAGGTATATTGCGATGGATTTAGTTTTGAAATCGTCGAAAGTTACGACCGATGGCTCGATGTAATTCCACCAATCTCGCGCTGACACTTCCATTGCTTGTGATAACGCAATTCTCATCGTTTCAGCATCACTTTGCAGTACCGAGACATAGCTTTCCAAATCACGTATAAATCGAGCTGGCCGATCAAAACGCGCACCGCTGAATGTAGGCAAGTCTACTCTCAATTTTGGTATGACGCACGGCCGTTGTGATCCACTATTCACAGATCGGCGACGTATCATCTCCGTGAGTTCGTCTTTATCTTGCGTTATGCGCTCCTCAAGATTTCTACTGCGCTCGTGAAGCTGCTTCGTGACCTTATCCGTCGCTTCAGAAAGTTTTACCGCGTATTGAACATCGGTCCTGACCCCCGTTGAGATTGTTCTCAAACTTCCAAAATTTCCGGATAACCAAATAATATCCTTTTCGGCTCGGGCCAACGTGCTCTGATGCGCGTCTAATCTGTCCGAGTTCGCTAATCCCAGCTCACTAATCATCTTGTGAGTATCATCAAGGCGTTGCAATCTCTCATCCGTGATATTTGCGCTTCGCTTGAGCATTTTTACGCGCGAGTGCAGCTCCATCATAATCCCGTGGGTTTCTCTTGGAACGGAATATTCATCATTCCTTGAAAGCCCGCCCGCTTCCGATTGTATGTCATCTAAATCCGAGTCGATTACCGCGGGCCCGGTTATCCGATTCGCCGCAGCATCGTCGAGCGAACGACGCACCTCGCGGCGAGTTTTGTCTTGTAACTTCTTATTCGCTATCGAGCCGATAGCCGAAGTACTCGGAAATGCGTTCTTGGCGGACGCGCGCGTCAACATCATACGCGTATTATTCCTAGATGCGGTGGAGAGGATCATTTTCCGCGTCGGCTTGTTGATTTCGGTTTCGTTACAGTTTGCGCAGCATTCTGTGATCCACCATTCAATTCGGATGCATTCTCAAGAATCAAGTTCGCGCCCGACTGGCTTCTGGCCTGGGCGTTGAATTGCCCAGCAACGTTCGATTCATCATCCCTTGCATCGCCCGCATTGGATTCGGAATCGCCCATATGCTGCTCACCACTTTTGAGATTTATTAGTAGCTGTTTATCCGACGTATCAATTCGCGTGGCTTTGCGACGCATCACCCGTGGGTTAGTGTGTGATCGGCATCTTTCCGTCTTTGAAACGCACCAAACGAGCTCCAAATCAAATAGTCGCTCACTGCACGCGATATTGTAATTCGATCCGCGGCGCGATATTATGATGCGCGCCGTTCCGAGGATCTACGTTCGAGAGCGTATCTCGCGTCTCTCTCTAATGTCCGGTGACGAGAGCTATGCGCGAGAGCCCTCTTTCCCTCATCGCGTGGTCTCTGTTTACGTTTCTTTCGACGTCGCGTGATGCCTCTCTCGGCCTCGAACCTCGTTTTTGAGCCTCGCGTTATGCCCTAATCGCCTGTGCTGAGAATGTCATGATCTTTGATGTACGCAACTTTGTCACCTCGAGAACGGTTTTTTCCGACCTGGAAAGTCGCAAAGTTTGCGCTCGTCGAACCACATTTTCGACACTCGTTGCCCTTGCTCGTCACGAGCTTAACAGCCTTCGCAAGAATGTTCAATCAGATGTTAGTAATAATTTGATTCTACACTTGGAATGTTTCAGCTTTCATTCGCACACTATTTCAATTCTTATTTCGTACCACCAGGGGTACCATAGATACAACGTGCAACTGTTGTATCTATGACCGGCAAAAGTGCAATGCCGGTCTGTGTTGTTAGTATGCTCAATTAATCTAATGCTCAATCACTAAATTCGATATGCTCACGATCTGCAGCTCGTGAACAATCGAAATCACCTTACCCGCATACGCGTTTGAATGGCCGATTTTCTTCGAACTGCATTCAGGATTCTGCTGCTACTCTTCCAGGACTCGATTTACGATTGGTGCCAATATTGCATCGTGTGAAGTATGTTTATGAGATATTCTCATATCAATTTCACTGGATTTGATTGATTACAGGCCGAAAGATGTACAGAAAATGCCTGAAAAGTCGAATTTTTCGTTTCGCACTTTTTCACTTTTATCGATCAAATGGCCCGTTCCTCCACAAAATTGAGTGTCCCGACGTTTTCAAATCGTGATCATCTATTTTAGAGGTATATGGACATAACTATCGAATTTGAACTCGATTGGAGAAGTATCCAATCAGTGGTGAGTGATCGATTGATTTTTAGAAACATCTTTCGGTAGAAATGTGAATTTTTCTGAATTATTCGTCAATGGAATCTAGGTATCATAGATAGGTTGATAAAAACTTCTCCATCATGTTCAGCAATGGATTTGGCATGAAACCAGTATATTTTGATAGTGGAATAGAGTTCTGATTCATGTATGCAAGCATTTCATGGAGCAGAAGTCGGCATTCTACCGCACTCGCACTTTACGTAAAAATCATGAATTAAATTCTTCCGCGTCCGTGTGTACCTCTCTCGCTCAGCTTGATTCCTCCTCCTGAATCTACAGACGCGGAAAAACACGTCAGTTGTGCAATGACGTGTGTCAGAATGTATAATAATCGCAAATTCTGAAAAGGGGTCAAAATAAGGATCGAGGTATTCGTAGGTGCATGGAAGCATGAAATTTTGAGTTCAATTTTGATCATTTTAATGAGCTGAAATAATTAAAACGATGATTCATATTGCATGAGCCAATTGAATATGAATAGTTGAAGAAGTGACGTAGCTAATGATTTTATATAACTGTAACTTGTTGAAACGATGATTTGATACATATCCTCTTAGAGTTTTCAACATAAGCTCAAGATTTTATTTTCAAAGAATACTCAAGATGGAAGGAAAATGGCTCTGGAATTTATTATGATGATGCATGTGTATTATTCAACATTCTGGAGCGAAATTTCCTCAAGCGTGCGCGCTGGTCTGTTTATTGGTTAAGCCCGGAACATTCCAAGAGAATAGGAAGGAGCGTGATAAGATATTATTCGCCAACATTGAGCATTCCATGCTCGTGTGCTTCCCTCAGTCAATATGCCAATTTGGGTTAATTCTTGCGATTGCGGTGATTTGAATCGCGTGATTTGACTGCTCGCGGACGTTTCGGAAAGGGCCCGGCTGTTCCTCCAGGGTTCGATCCTAATGTGTCAGAGTACATGATGGGTTCGAATCCATCACACCATATTTCCTCCCTGGAGTGTTGGTAGCGAACAGTCGGGTGGTTAGTTTCCCATCCGCGGACGAAAATCCAGGGCGGTGAGGCTATACTTCACCGAGAACTCTGGATTCCTCTGATTTTACCACCGCGATAATCCAGGACGGGGAAACCCTATATAGGGAGCTTCAACGTCGTCCGTGCATTCACCTTCCTAGTGGTAGAGCTTCGTGGTCTGAGAGGTCTCGGATGTGCAGAGTGGAGCACGCGGCTTGGCACGAGGTCGGCGTTCAGACGGGTTCCGCTCGGCTTTGACGTCCTGTCTTTCGGCTGACTTGGCGCATCGTCCCCTTAGACCAGAGTGCCCCGGCTTCGCTCCTTGCGCGAGCTCCTTCGCTCATCGCGCGATCATTGGCATTTTGGCGGCTCGAAAGCAGCCGCTTGCGCATCACATAGATCTTCATGCAACACCATGCCATACCCACGCACCGCTACTACCCTTTTCATACACTTCACCATCCATATCATTCATTTTACGCAATTAGTACTTCGCGCGTCGCTCGAAATCATGTTATTTTGACGAGATATAATACCCGTGATCAAACGTTCTCTCCGTTAGTATATCTTAGTTACTAATTAATTATGCATTCGTTGATTAATATTGTTATAATTCTGAATACTTGGCTCTACAATTATCTCATATTTCGCAGCGCAAAATGCGAGAATCACGCAGGGTTGCAACATCTCTGGAGCAAGTTGACATCGTCCCTCGCATCTGTCACCTCACTATCATTACAATTGAATGAATTGTGATTATTGCCCAATACCGAGGAATCTCAATCGCGGTTGCTACGTTCCTTCAGCCTGGGTAAGGAAGTAGACGAGCATTTAGTCCACTGGGGAGGGATCAAATCCAAAACACATATGAAGAGCCTTTGACCTCGGGCATATTCGAATGGATCCACACTTTTCAGAATCCGGCGTATACTTTTTTCGCGCTCGCACGGTTCTAATTCCCGAAGCCCATCCCCTTCCGCGTGATCAATCATGATTGGAAGTCATGCGATTCAAGCAAAAGTGATTGTAGATTCCTTGCTTTAATTATTAACATGATTTTCATGCCAGGGTGTGGTCAGGAAGACTGTATCTGATGATTTGGTGGAAAATATATGGAACATGGAGCATATGGATAAAATAGTCCCATCTCTTTTGTTCAACATACAAAACAACAGGTCAGTATGGAGTCTGTTCTCCGCTCATAGGGGGGCTGTTGTTATGATCCGGGCTATCTTTATTGAAAATTCCCGGGTGGGCGTCTGAGTGGCTCCTGGGGCGACCTACATTGGACAATTTCAGACATATTCGTTTCAGAATCTGATATCTCGGATGATTCAAGAGGAGAGCAAACTATCTCCCAAACTGGAGCTCTACCCGTGTGGAGCACGGGAAAAATTTTCAAAGCCGCGAAAGTACTCTCGAGTTCTTATGGAGAATCGAGATGGTTATGACGAGGTGATTGAGCAAAACTATAGTGATTGTGATAGAGTGCTCAAAAATATCAGACATCAATGAGAATGAGTCGACATCCACGTTTTCGAGGTCGCTCATCACAAATATGAATTCAGAATTGCGAAATTGATTTGTTCGAAGAATTTTCAATAACCAATTCTTTGCAAAATTGACTCTTGTAACTGGTGTGACATGAGGAGTCTCGAGTGGGCTCCTCACTCCTGCATCTCCCCGCCCCATGGCAATCCCCCCGGCAGTGGTCCGCGGAACGCATACACGCAGTTCGTTGGTCGTCGCGAGCGCATCGTCAGCGTTTCTGACGGTCCTCCGACCTTCCCCCTTGGGCACTATTTCTGGCGTGGCTCTTCATAGGTGACAATAAGCCGCGCAGTGAACGCTCTAGCCACCCATTCGAGTCAGACACTCATTTCCCCCCTCACCGTATCTCTCGATTGAATATTGTCATCGCTTGAACTGGTGTCCTATTTTGGAGGCAGAACCTCTTACACTCAACAGCTCTCTTCTGGTACTGACAGGGAGAGCACCAACTTTGCGGGATACAAATTTCAACCCAATATTGGGAACTGTCCCGTCTTGGTGAAAAATGAAGGTATTCCAGAAGGTTCGTGCTGATGGGCCTCATGTTCTGAGATGAAAAACTCTGTAACAGGCCTGTTTTGAACCCTTCTCCCACTTTTTTCGACTAAAATCACCCTCTTCTTCGCTCCAATCAGCTTCCTCTCCAAACACAGGAAAATAGTTATATCCCATGATGATATATTTATGGAACCAGCAGATAAGGTCACTTCACGCTTCTTTTCAAAAAACATAAAGAATAGCTTCCGGCTATACCATAACAGCATCATGGACGCCCCGACTCTACGGAGTCTACTTTCTGCACTCTTGAGAGCCTCAAAAAACATGAACAACGCCAAAAACCAATTGGAGTTTGTGTTTTTGCAAAACCACCGCACAGGGGATAGTTTTCTTGCTGATTCCACAAGTACATGAGAAATGCCTTACGGCTATGTACATAACCACTTCGAGTAATGGTTGTTCACGTGCAGCATCTCTCTTATACTTCTCGATATTCAATTTACATTACCATTAGAGTCTGAAATCTTCCATACATCTACTCTGTTCGAAGAGCAAGAGCTGCCCAACGGCCATCATCCAGTCATTAAACAAGCCATACTTATTTATGTCATGTCTCTTCAACGGAATGAAGCAACATTTGCATACTCTTCGGAGCTCTGCTCACAATTTTCAGAGCTTGTTTGAAGCTGGATCAATTATCACATATATATGTCACCTGGATCATGCAATGATGATTTGTGTATAATTCAAGATCGACTCCCTATTATGTGAGGCCGCTATTTCAGATGAGAGCTTGCAGACTTCTGATGACGAAATGAGAACTGTATTTCAAAACTCAACAGAAAAATTCCAAAAACTCGTTATGCCTAGATTATAGCAAGCACATCCCTGATATTCGATTCAAATTCTGAGCACATCTATTTTTTTCGAAGAATCAAATAAGAGGATTACTTCCCAGTGACTGGACGAGGCGATATTCATCGAGAAAATTATGTCATCGTTGAGGAGAGGAGTTTGGCGAATCGCTCACCAGTTAACATGAACGAATCAATAAGAATTGAGTTATACTATGAAACCGCCTCACGATAGACACGATGAATTAAGATGCGTCACAACCTTGGAAATAGCGCTTGCGCATGTTGAAACCTATGATATATCCCCTAGCGTTCTTCTCGCCTTTCATAGGGGATCTTGATAGAATTTTTCGGATTTGATTCTCGCGCCAGAATGTTCCCTCTCGCATCGAACTTCTTTCAATATTTGTGCAGGTGAAAAAAGTATGCTTCGCGATATTCAGTTTTGCCAGTCGGGGTCTTGGTTTGTTGAGAATGAATCCCGAAAAAATTAGTGAGATAGGAAAGCATCCTCCGGCTACGATGTTATTGTTCCGCACAGGTCTAGGAGAACCCCGAATCAGCGTATTTAGTGAGCCCTTGTGTTCAACATTTTCCGAGCTACGACACGGCTTCAAAATTCTCCTAGACCTCATCCAACAAGGTCCCATAAGATTCCCACATTCCTATTTCAGTCTTACTCAAATCCATTCTCAATTAATCACCGTTTAGAATCAAAACATTCATAATGACACTCAGTCTCATGAACTCTGTCGTTACTGCATTATTCGTGAGACCAGATCTCACAGAATATCAAGATGCAGAATCTTTCTAGATCTGCGCGGGACAATGACATTCTAGCCGAAGGATGCTCCGCTATCCCACTAAATTTTTCTATGATTCATCCTTGGCAAGCCTGGAACCTGATAGGTGAGACTGAATACCGTGGAGCATGACTTCTTCACCTGTACAAATTTTGTAAGGAGTTCTACGCATAAGAAAAAATTTTGGCACAAGGATCGAGACGGGATGATTCCGTGAGAATCCTCTATAAACGATGAGAGGAACGTTAGGGAGTATATCATAGGTTTCAACATGCGGATGCGCGATTTCCCTGCTGAAGATAATTTACTGGGATCCCAGTGAGAGACTGGGACCGTCCTGGGACCTCGATGGCACCTCGTGATATGGGGCTCTACGTACCGGAGGACCTCAAGAGACGTCATGGGACTCCATAGGACCTCATGGAGAGCCCATGAGACCCATCGGGAACCCATGGGACCATCCTGGAACCATCCTGGGACCTCCTGGGACCTGCATGGGACCTCGCGTAATGGGGCTCTACGTGCTCGGGGAACTCAAGGGACGTCGTGGGAGCTCATGGGACCTCATAGAAAGCCCGTGGGACCCAAGGGACCATCATGGGACCATCCTGGGACCTCCTGGGACCTGCATGGGACCTCGCGAAATGGGGCTCTATGTGCTCGGGGAACTCAAGGGACGTCGTA
>JAPYYZ010000925.1:0-17597 GCA_030522705.1 Eretmocerus eremicus
GGCCCAAAGGGAATTGTAAAGTATGAATTTGAGAATAAATCGTTGAGGAACGTATGTATAACGTATAAGTTTCTTGCACATTATCGCGAGCATTATCGAAAAGCATGTACGATGCGGATCGCGAAATCGTATGCATCGGGTGTTGGTTATCCGGAGAACTTTGGCGTAGCTTCATCTCGTCTGGATCATCAAGAAATTTTGCGACGAATGAAATACTATTACACTACATTCAGCCAATATGTAAGATAGAAGCTAGAGCAAGAGCGGCGCCCCTGCAAGTATGCAAGCAGCTCGAGCGCCGCTGACGCCGGAAAGCCCGCAGCCAGGGGCCAGTTCTCGCACCGTCGGCATACAATTCGCACGTGCGGCACGGAAGATCTAGACCATGCCGGCGGAGGGTGATGGTCGCGCTCTGCCCTCCTCCAGGGCACGTCGCTCCGTGTTCCCGTAATCCCGTCCGGTCCCGTCGCTCGTCTCGCGTAGCAGCGACGTTTTCTCGCGGTTCGCTTCCCCTGGTGTGCAACAACTCCGCTGCAACGGGACGCGATGGCGGTGCTCCCGGAGGAGCAACGGCCTCGCCAGGACGGCGGCCGCTCGTGCCCGCGGCTCGCCCGGACGTAGACGCGCTCCGACGCGCGCAGCGGAGGCCGCGGCTCTCTCGGCCCGGCCGCTCTCCGACATGCCGGGGCGCGAGGGCTGAGCAGCGCGGCGAGCAAAGCGCGGCATGTCCAGCGGAGGAGGCGGCTACGGGCAGCCACCGCCGGGCGGCAGCTACCGCCTGCCCGGCGCCCTGGGCGACGTCACCGTCGAGCGGCTGCCCCCCAAGCAGCGGCGCCCGCGGCCCCAGGACGACGAGCTCGAGGCCGCCAGTGGCCAGCCGCCGGCGGCCGTTCACCCCGTCAGGCCCAGGAAGCCCCAGCACAGGCCGGCCGACTCGACCGACGACATGGACCTCGACGACACCATAGACTCGCGCATCGGCGTCAGGATGGAGGCCGCTCGGGGCCACAGGCGCTCCAGCTCGCCGCAGCTGCTCCAGCCCTCCGACGACGAGGACGAGGAGTTGCTCGACGACGACGACGACGACGACGACCCCGACTTGGCCATGGACGGCGTCAACATCCTCGACTCCCTCCCACTCGAGGGTGAGTACCGCTACCAACCCTCCGTCCTTGCACTCTGCTCTAAAGCGATGTGATTCCACCGTCAACAAGGATCTGTTCTGACAGTGCAGTTATTCACCACTCCAGAATCCATACACCGATTGTGAATAATGATTCATTGACCTGCGAGTTGTTCCACAAGTTTGGCTGTTTGTGTTGCTTTTGCTACAACATCAAGGCTCCCAAATCTCACACCTGATGAAGAAACCTTCAAAAAAAACATTTATGCTGTATTATTAGAAATGCTTACTGCACCAATCACCCGTTCAAATCATTCTGAAACCACGACTCCATTTTGAGTTGAATAATTGATCTGATTTACATGTGTAAACTTCTCCAGTGTTTTGCTTACAACCATGGATCTCCAATACTTGAACAAGCTCCAGATTCCACTGTTTTATCACTCATTGACAATGCAAGTGGCCTCAAAATACTCACATTTTAACCTGATGATTGAATTCTACCTTCACCATGTAATAGAACTTGAATACACAATCAATACATCAAAGATTAGAAGAATTTAATTTATCATATCTCGCAAAACATGTAGCAATAAAAGTTTATCTTTATATCTCGAGTGCCAAAACATATTCAGAGAAAGAATATCCAAAATTTCATTTGAGGAATTATTTTATTTCATTCGTGTTGAGAATATTTTTGAACGAATTCGTTTCTCAGTTAGTGATTGTGTTAGTACGTTTCAGCTGCACATCTAGTCCACAAAGTCCTGAGTCGTATGTAATTCATTCAATGATGTAAGATCAATCATTCCCTTTGATGAAAAATTAATTTTGTTCCAATTTTGGAGAATCTATATTTATGACTTGGAACATTATAGATGGAATTTGATACAAGTAATGGTAGTGAACAATTCACAGCTTAATTATCCTAATCACCATTTCAATTTCCAGGAGCACCAATAGAAGGCCAAGAAGTGTCTGAGGCAGATCTTTTGGGTAAAATGGACGAGGATGAGGACGAACTTGACGAAGAAGACGAAAAATCTTCGTCTAGGTCAGGTGAAGAGGATTTTGACAGTGGCAAGCGAGCTTCAACACATGACGGAGATTCTGTAAAGAAAAAGCAGAAAAAAGATGAAAGCGTTGACAAGCAAACCGAATTAGATATGAACAAGACTGAAAAAAAGTTATCGAATATGAGACGAAATATTCGAGAAGTAATGGACGAGACGCAGCTCGATGAGGCTACCCTTGCTGCTCAGCGCCAAGAGATGGAGCGACTTCGGCGCGTTCAGGAGCAGCAGAGGATCATTAGAGAGGTACAGCGTCGACAACACGATCGGGGAATTAGTCTTTTACGTTGCAATCAAAATGCACTAGACTCATCCGAGGTGGGTTGTTGTCTTCAAAAGTAGTCTTTCATATCTCTGACTAAAGAAATTACCTTTGGTATGATAAACCTTCTCATCGATCAAACATACCCAACTTCCTGATGAACTACTGTCAGGATGTTTTGGATAGAAGGAACAACTCTACAGTTGAAAAAAGTTTTCAATCCAGCAAGATATGCTCCAATATATCTTTTAAAATCACTTGATGCCTTTAGATTCCGAAAAATGTGATGCCTATTATCACCACTTGATCCAAATTACAATATTGATAGAAGTAACCTTTTCTCATTGGCATACTTGAAAACGTTGTGAATTTTTCGAGGAATTTGACTTGCATTGATAGGTTTTGCATGGTCTCATGATATATATTTGAGTATGTATCAATTTTGGGATGTTGAAGACCAAACATTGAGCTTGGATTCTACTTTCTAGATTGAATACTTGCATTCATCTTTTGGTGAGTCATGTGGCATTTGAAAATATTTCCACAATGATTTATCTGTATTATTGATTCATAACCACGTATTCTTTGTTAGTTTCACTTTTGTAAGCGTCAGCAAGATCCGAGGCCTGATTTACTCAACTTGTACACTTCATCCCCAGATTCGGCTTCCCAGCAGCGTGATGCTGTCGAAAGTAACTCCAGGTTCCCAGAGTCAGCTCGGCTCTCGACGGCCCGTGGGTGAAAGCTCGCGCTGGCAACAACAGCAGCAGATGTCGATCTCGCGGGTCGGTGGTCGTGGGTCTCAGCTGAACCAGCAGGGCTGCTCGCTGCAGCAGCGAATCCGGATGATGACACCGTCGGTGAGCATTTCGCCGGTGGTGCCCAAGCGGGACGAATCGCCCGAGCCCGAGGCCCTCGAGTACTACACGGACTCGGATCTCTCCGAGCTCGAAGCCGAGGAAGCCGAGCTGCTCGAGAGGGAGGAGGCTCAGAGCAAGAGGCTCGCTCAGGCAGGACTGGCGCCCTCGACCAAGGCCGGTATCGCCAAGCCGGCCAAGGGCAAGGACGTCGTTACGATATCCAGCTCGAGCGAGAGCTCCGACGACGACTGCATCGTGCTGAGCGACCACAGCGATGCCGAGGCCGACGACGACCCGTCCAACTCTGGCATGCACACCAATGACAGATACAATCTCCCCGATGAGGATGGCAGAGTCTTAGGTATGTGTAATTTCAACTCGTTCAAGATAGAAATTTCAAGTCGCTGCAATTCTTATTTCTCACAAAATTTGTCTTAATAAGATGCGCCTATCTTTCATTCTTATTCATCTATCAGAGCTGTAATAACTCATTTGTAGATTTTGATATTGCTAACGCGTTGATTGTCGAGCTTATGAACCGATGCAACTGCTCATTGAATAATTATTTGATGACTTTCTTTGACGACAATTTCATGTGCTCTACTAGTGAACGTGGGTCATCCAGACGACGAGCCCGACGTCTACTTGGCACCGCAAGTCGCTCGAGTTATCAAACCCCATCAGATCGGTGGCATACGCTTTCTCTACGATAATATCATTGAAAGCATCGACAGATACAAGACCAGTTCGGGCTTCGGGTGCATCTTGGCCCACAGCATGGGTTTGGGAAAGACCCTGCAAGTGGCCAATTTTTGTGACATATTCTTCAGATGCACAGGCGCGAAAACGGTGCTCTGTATCATGCCTATTAATACTCTGCAAAATTGGCTGGCCGAATTCAATATGTGGCTACCTTACGAAGACCCCAACAAACCCAAGGTAAGAAAATCACCTTTGGTTCAAGATCCTCCTTTTGAATGAATTCTACATTAGAATATCAACTTTTTTCAGGTTGAAGAAAAGCCAATCAAAGAAGAGGTCATCTCGAACAATCCGTCACTTGATTCGAAACCTGCCACAGAGTTTGAGCCATCTGCTAATCCACAACAACAACACGAGCAGCAAATGCCTCAGCAACAGTCACATCCGCAACAACCACCTGGCATGCTGCAAGGAAATCCGTATCAGCCTCAACCAGGTTATAATCAGGCTCCAGTTCCACCTTACGGACCTAATCCTGGCGAAATGTACGATCCACGATACGGTCCGCCATACCCCGGCGCTCCAGGCTACATCAAAACTGAGAATCCTTGCCAGTCCACGGATATGTATGGAATGGATAACAGGGGCATGCCTCAGTACAATTCTGGGTATCCGCCGAACATGCAGCAACCGAACGTACCGCCGAACATGCAGTATCCCCCACACACATATTCAGGATCAGGAGTGGATCCAAATGCTCACTCCAACGTCCCGGGTATGAATAATCCGACTCCGTCATCAATGATGCCTCAGGTTTATGGTCCAAATTCGACTGCACCTCAACCCAATTATGGCAACGTGCCGGCACCTCCGAGCTCTCAGCCGACAGATGTCAAGAAAGTCGAGGATGCAGCAGTCCAGGATCAAAAAGTTGGTGTGAATCAAGGAGTTGTCAAAGCGGAGGTGAAAGAAGAGGTGAAAAATTCAACAGATGAACTCAAAAAGGACTGCAATGATGAGAAGAAAGATACAGCGAGTATCAAGACTCCGTTCAGCGTGGATGCCCCCCTAGATCTGGAAATCCGGCCAAGGCATTTCAGTTTACACATTCTCAATGATTCTCACAAGACCATGGCTGCGCGAGCTCGAGTCGTACGCGAGTGGCAAAGAGTTGGCGGTGTTTTACTAATAGGTTACGAACTGTATAGACAGCTATCGTTGAAAAAACCAAACAGAGCAAAAAGGAAACGAGGACAGCCATTCAAGGATCCAATGCTCGACGCCGAGGAGGAGGACAAGAACAAGCCTCTTCTGGACGAGATGCAGGCGGCACTCGTCAATCCTGGACCAGATTTGGTCATTTGCGACGAAGGACATCGCATCAAAAATTCGCACGCGAGCACCAGTCTCGCTCTGAAGCAGATGCGCACAAAACGTCGTGTTGTATTGACAGGGTATCCACTTCAAAACAATCTACTCGAGTATTGGTGTATGGTGGACTTCGTGAGGCCGAATTACTTAGGTAAGCTCATGTTAACCCATAACCTTGCCTATCTTTGACCACTTATAAGTCAAAGATATTTTATTGTGGCGAATTATTGTTTGTTATGTTCATAATAATTCTTATTTCAGGTACAAAGAGTGAATTTTGTAATATGTTTGAGCGACCGATTCAAAACGGCCAATGTATAGACTCTACTCCTCAAGATATGAGACTGATGCGATACCGAGCCCACGTACTTCATGCACTCTTGGAGGGTTTCGTTCAGAGACGATCACACACTGTACTACAGATGTCTCTCCCGCAAAAAGAGGAGTACATTCTGTTGGTTCGCATGACACCTCATCAGCGCAAGCTGTACGACACCTTCATGAATCAAGTCGTTAAGACACGAGCAGTTCCTAATCCGTTGAAAGCTTTTGCTGTGTGTTGCAAAATTTGGAATCATCCGGATATCTTGTATCATTTTTTGAAGAAACGACAACAAGCGAATGAAGAAGATGATTTGGATTTGGAAGAAACGATGGGAGAGAAAGCAACGCCGGCGACTGGAACGAAACGTGTGCCTAAACCACGAGCTCCCAAAGGCGAGGGCAAGAGAGGAAGAAAACCGAAAAATAAACCTGCTGCGAGTGTGCAGCCAAATTCGTCAACTACCCCAGTAGAAAGTGCGGAAACTGAAGGGCAGAATCAGAAACAAGCCTTCCCCTTCAACGCTCCTGCGCCACCTCAACCCGATGGAATGGTTGGTTTTCCGAATCCCGATCCCAACAATCAAAATCCATACCAACAACAGCACCAGCAGCAGCAACACTCTGGGTATCAAAACTATAATGGGGGCGAATACAACGAGTTTTACGGCAATCAAACTCAACAGAAATATCCCCACTCGACGGCGCAAGGTTTTCCGCAAGACTCTCAGAACACGAGTTACGCTCCTGGATGTCCAACGCAACAGTACCAAGGACAACCTAATTGCCCACCAGCACCGGGCCAGCAGTATCCCGAGCCTTCGACTACAGGCTCAACTACTCCAGCAGGCAATCCGACACTGCAGCAAGATCAAAATCAAGTAATCGGAAGCGGAAGCAACTTCCCACAACCTAATTATCCGTATCCGAACCAGGAGAAAAATTTTCCCTCAACAAACTTTAATCAAAATCCAAACTATCCCCAACAGGCTCTAAATCAGCAAGCGCCAAAACAGCCGCCTATGTCGGGTTACGGTCCATACCCAACTCAAAATCAAAACCAGGGATACAGTGCTCATAATCAGTCTTTAGAAAACAGCAATATGAATTACCAAAATAATCAGTTGCAGCAAACCAGTCAGAATCAAAATACGAGTGCACCTGGCGTTGCGCCAAATTACATGGCTAACAATCCTCTTGGACCCAATTTTCCTCAGCAGATCCAGAATTCGTCCAATCTGATTTCGAATCAGCCACCTTATTCTAACCAGACACCTCAGGCGAATCAGAATGCTCCGCCAACACCAAATCAGTCTTATCCTGTCAACCAGGCAGGAGCGAACTCCATGATGGGTCCAGCAGGGATGGCCTTCAATCCCAATAATCAACAGCAACAGCAGCAACAACCGCCATCTGCTTATCCGCAAGATAACTCTCAAAATCAAATGAAGAATTATCAGAACATACAGAATCAGCCCTCAGGTTACATGCAGCATCAGATGCCGTCAAATCAAAACCTTCAGAATCAGCAAATCGGATACAGTGGTGGTCAGTATGGTCAGCAATCACAGCAACAGTTCCCGTCCCAGCTGCACGAATTTCAACAACAGCAACAGTCACAACAACCTCAGCAACCATCGTCACAAGTGCAATCACAACAAAATCAACACCTCTCGCAACCGCATGGATATGGTGCGCAAACACCCGGATTTCAGCCAGATTCGCAGGTAAGTCATTCGGCATTGGTTGGATAACCTCGTCTTTTGCGTTTTATGCGATTCATGTCGCAAGATGATTTATTCTTCCGTTTGTTCCAGGTTCCAAATCAAATGGGGTATTCTAGTCAGACAAGCTCAAATCAAGGATCTGCGGCTTACTCGACGAATAACCCGCCACAGAATCATGCGATTTCAACACGACAGAATCAAGTTGCACAATATGCGCAGAACATTGGCAGTCAGAACATGAAAAACACCGCGCTGGACTCGCAAAACATTCAAAACCAAACTGTCAAAATTGAACCTGGATATCCTCAACCAAACTCTCAAAATGTTCAAGCTGATTCTGTCGTCTATTCTGCTACGCAAGCCACGCCTCATGGTTTTCCTGCCACGAACTCGCAAATGCCGAATTCTCAACAAGCTCAGTCAGTCACTCCAAGTCAAAATCAATATTGGCAGGGGAATTATCAAAATCAGAATAATCCATATCACAATGTCCCCAATGTAAATCAGTATCAAAATAATCAATATCAAGGTGATTCAAAAACTTTGTCCGAGAACTGTCAAACCAACCAGCAGAATCAACCAGGTCAACAATTCGATAATTATCCCATGAATAGGATGGATTCGAAATCAGTGCAGGAAGCAGGACCCTTACAACATGGTCAAAATTTTCTCCCGTCGTCTAATCCCAATACTCTTCACGATCCTCAACATCAACTACAACCCTCAAATCTCCCAACTAATTGTGTTGCCCCACAAAATAATCCTACCAATACAGAATCCAATATGTCCAAGTCTGTACAAAGTAGCAATCAAAGTACCGAAGACCATGGCAAAGGAGAAAATAAGAATAACGAATTTGGTATTGATAAAAGCGTAAACATAGATTTGGACAAGAGTAAGGAAAACAAGTCGGACGAAGAGCTGCTTGCAAAAGATGAAATTGAAAAAGAGAAGGCTCTGATCGCGGGCGCCATGAGTAACATGAAGGAGGATATGGGTATTCCGTACGACTGGGCCTATGAGCTGATGAAAAACTACGTACCTGGACTCATCGACGCATCCGCCAAGATGACCATTTTCTTTTGCATCCTGAACGAAGCTATACAAAAGGGTGACCGCGTTCTCACGTTCTCGCAGTCTCTCTTCACTCTAAATCTGATAGAAGACTTCTTGGCCAGGAATGACTTCAAGTACAAAGATGGACAGACTGAATCCTGGGCAAAGAATGTCAACTACTACAGATTGGACGGTAGCACGAGTGCCCTCGAACGAGAGAAACTGATCAACGAATTCAACGTCAATCCCAAAATTCATCTATTTCTGGTATCGACGCGAGCTGGATCTCTGGGTATCAATCTCGTTGGAGCAAACAGGGCCATCGTGTTCGACGCCTCGTGGAATCCTTGCCACGACACTCAAGCGGTCTGTCGAGTTTACCGATACGGACAACAAAAGAGCTGCTTCGTTTATCGTCTCGTGACTGACAACTGTCTCGAGAGAAAAATCTACGACAGGCAGATAAGTAAGCAAGGAATGGCCGATCGAGTTGTAGATCAGTGTAACCCCGACGCCCACCTGTCTCTCAAAGAGGCTACAACGTTATCGTGGGATTGGGAAGAGGACAGCAAGGTGCAAGATTTCTCAGATTGCAAGGATAGTTTCTCGGATGAAATTATGCGCACAGTATTAGAGAAACACTCGTCCTTGTTGACGAAAAAACCTTTCCATCACGAGAGCTTGCTCGTCGATCGCAAGGAAAAGAAGCTCAGCCAAGCTGAAAAGAGACTGGCCAGGAGAGGCTACGAACTGGAGAAAATGGCTTCAACGTGTGCAAGGCCAAGCTACAACTACGTTCCGGGAAATACTGCGCCAAGAGGTGAGTTGAATTGCATCACAATTTTTCTGTACTCTACACCTTTGGAATGGTTTCCATTTTTTCCCCTTGCGGTCGGTCTTTACTGCTGGAAATTCAATCTTTTCCATTTCTACTAGATGATCATTATTCAAATTGAATTTGTATCTCTCATTTCTTTGCCGCTAATTGCCTTTGCGTTTCCAGTATCGGTATCATCGGGCCTGCAAATACGTCAGATAGGGCCAACGGCGAAGCCCGTAGCCTCGGTCAGGCCAATGCAGCAGCGCGGCGCCGACGGCCTGAACGCGCGCAACCCCAGCGGCAGCCGCTGGATCCCGGCCGAGGTGTGGCAGAGGCAGGGAATGAGCGCGCAAGAGATGACCCTGCCCCTCGACGTCGTCATCCCGACCAACTCCCCGGACAAGGGCAGCATCGTACTGAAGGCAGGCCAGAGGGTGATGGTGCTCAAGAGTCCCAAGGGCATCTACATGCAGCTCGAGTCAGGCAAGATCATAGCCATCAGGACCGCGCTTAAAATCAACGAGCAGAAGAAGCAGGAGGAGATGCCAAAAAAGAGTGAGTTCCCTGACTTCTAAGGAACCTTTCGTTCCAACTCACCATGCTTTGATAGCCGATCCGATTCCTGATGATGACTGATGAGTCGAAACTCTGCTATCTGATCGAGCTACCCAGATGAGTCGTGATTCCATGAGCAATTTCCGAGCGCCGTGTTTTTGGAATTATTGTAACTGCTGTGAATTCCAGAATTTTCTTAAGTTTTTCATTTTCTATTTCCATATAAACTATTAGAACTCTTCTTTGTCCATATTTCTGTAATTTGCTTTTTCATATATTCTTCAAGTCTCTCAACTGTTTGTATGAGACAATCGCTATTGCTTCGTATAAATCATTGTCAGGGTTACATAGGATTATACCCCATAACCTCGGTGAAATATCAAATAACCGGAGACACTTCTAACTTCTTAATTCTTTTCACGCGCAGGTGTTCCCGTGCCACAGCCAAAGAACTCGATGAGGTCGGACATTGGTTTCCCGCTGCGCAACAATTCGGCCATCTCGATCATCCCGAAGCCGTCGTCGGCGACGAGCCCGCAGCAGCAGCAGCTGCAGGGCCACCCGGGCGTGCGCACCGGCGTCAACTACCGTCCCTTCGGCGAGAAGGAGGTGGCGAAGCGCGCCAAGCCGGTCGCGACGGCCGCCGCGCGTCCCTACTCGAGCGGCCAGATCAGGCCGAACCCGGTGACGCTGTCGCGCATCTCGAGGCCGCGCCAGGACAGCAGCCACTCGGGCTCGGACGTCGGCGACAACTCCAACTCGTCGGACGGGCACCTGCTGCGCGGCGTCGGGCCCATCGGCGGCGAGGCGGCCAACGACACGGGCTCCGACTACAGCCCGTCGAGCAGCCGGCCCTCCACCTCGGACACGGACTCGCGGCCGCACTTCCCCGCGAGCGGCGCCTCGCCCCACGTGGCGCCGCCCCAGCGGGACTACTACGCGCCGGGCGAGCCGCCCAAGCAGCCGGACGCGCCGACGCCCCGGCGCAGGGCGACGAGGGGCCGGGGCCGGGGTCGGGGCGTGCCCAGGGTCACCTCCGACGTGGTCATCAGCCCGGCCGGCAAGAGGCCCCCGGGCACGCTCTCGCCGCTGGTCAGGACTGGCCAGAAGGAGCCGGCGCCGCCCGAGGGCTACCCCTACGCGCAGTACCCGCGCTACTACGACTACGCGGAGCAGCCGAGGCCGAGGCAGGCCGCGCCCGCGACGCCGCCGAGCCCGGCTGCCGCTGGTCGCGGCAGGAGGCCCGCAGCCAAGTCGGGTCCGGGCGCCGAGTCCAAGAGCTCCGCTGCGACGCCCGTGGCTGCTGCTGGCGCCGGAACGCAGCAGACCGCGCCAGCGCCGCCGACGGCGACGAGGGAGGAGCCCCAGTCGCCCACGGCGTTCAGCCACCCGGCGAACGCGCGCCCGCCCTATGCGGCTCCCGCAGCGGCCGGACCCTATCCCCCGGGGCCCTACGATCCCTACGCCCAGCACTATCCACCCGCGCCCGGCGGCTCGGCGCCCTACGCTCCGCCGCCAGGTCTGTATCTTTGACCGCGTCACTTTTGATATTAACTAGGTCTTGTAGAATGTCACAGGTAACTCTGAGCACATTTCACTTCGCGTCTCCCATCTCAACTCAGATGAAAATGCTCGTCTATTTTTGCTCAAGGTTTTGATCATCAATCGATACTTTTATGGTTCCTAAAGTTGTATTAGCTCAGAAAGACCCCAACTTATTCAATAAATACGATTCTTCCCATTTCAGCTGCAGCACCAGCTTACCCGCCGTATGGAGGGCCATCGTACAACGCCGACTACAACCGCATGTATCCGCCGTTCCACGGGGCGCCGCCTCCGGCTGGCGATCCCTACAGAGGCTACGGGGCGGCGCCACCCCCGGGACCGGGTTACTACCCGCCGTTCCCGCACGCTGCGCCGCCCTATTCCACGTACTCGTTCATGCCTGCACCTTATCCGAATCCGGGCGCCCCAGCCGAGCCACGGCCACCGGCGCAGTGAACGACTCGCGATTTGACTCAATGAATTTCTTTATCAAGAGTTCGTGAGCTTCGTCCAGTGCGTGCGAGTAATTGAACTGAAGGTCCATTGTGCTTCGGCAGGTGGCTCGTTGCACAACATCGTTGTGTTTCCTTCCGCCTCGTCTTTTCTTGCTCTCCTCGCATTCCGCGTGAACTGTGAAACTGAACAGATGCGTAAATGGAGTAGTTTGAAGGCAAGGTTCTATCTTAACAAATTGGATGTCGGTTAGAGATTTATTTCGCGCAAGATTCCGCAGCGTTATTGTGGAATCAGTGTGGGTCGCGGAGGACCGTAATCTAATTAATGTAGATCTCTTAGATTATGATGCTCGCTTGTGATTGAACGATTATAATTATGAGAAAAGTGGCATTTGCTGGCAGTGATGTAGAGGTGGATCAGTCTGTTTCCTAGGCTTCATGCCAGTAGGGTGTCCGACCTGCGGCTCGCGGATTCTTATACGGAGACGTTGTTCAAAGATGCAGAATTTAATGCTCGAACGTTTTAAAGCGTGAATCAACATACACATTCTTGGTATACCTTCATATACAGATGTTGATTGATGAAGAGGGAATCGACAGTTTCAGTTTCATAGACTGGAGCTCTAAAACGCTTGAGCGAGTCTGCAGCTTTGAACATCATCTTTTGCTGGTTTACAAAGACTGGTTCTGAAGTTTCAGCCAAAATGCATTCAACACCCTCCTGATTTGTCATGAGTGAGACCGATCAGTTCCGCTAGTGTTTATTTGACAGTGATCGTGGGCAATCAGGTACTCTTTCGTCGGTATCTGATCGAAATTCGGAATCATTAGGCTCCTTTCTTTATGAGAGTGCCCTATCTAATCTCAATAAGTATGTTGATTTTCTCATCAAGAATTTTAATTCTCTAATTATAAGAAATCAGATCTCTCATTACCGAGCTTAACTTTATCATTCATTTGATGCATCAATCTTCCTATCAAGTTTTAACTCGTTTCCCAATTTGAGTCAAGTAAAATTTAGGTTGGAACTGAAAGTCTGGAGGATCAAAGTGGATTCGTCCCGAACGGATCAAGTTTTGACTGATAATGATGGTTAGTGGAGTAATGTTTATGTTGTCTTGTCTATTTTTAATTCTGCAATTGTAACATACTCCCACTGAAATGCCGTTATATTCGAATCGGAACTTGAGCGTATGAATTTGGTGCTAGGATCGCAAACGAGATTTGATGCCGTCTTGTATCGTGTATCTTGACTTGAAAAACGTTCTGACTGATGTTTCCCTTGTGAGTTGAGAGGAATCGTCCAATGAAATTTAGTTCAAAGTATTCCATACACGGTGTGTACGTTGATTAATTCAGAGCCTAGATCATTATACATTCAAGTGTGCCCACTATTGCCGCAAAGTTTTTTATACTCGTAACGTAATTTTATGTATTGACAAAACAGTATTCACAAAGATTGGATGAACCAATAGATAAGAATATGCTTTGGGCAGAACTAATCCAATGATGATTGGGCAATCCACAGACTTTTGGTCTCTGATACTAAACAGAGTAAACAGCGCCTTAGGGATGTTGTTTCCGACGTTAACTCGTCAATCTATAGACTTGATATAGTTCGTACAATGGCTATCAATAGTATAAAGACAACGAAAAATAAAAGAGAATCCATTCCCCAGAGAGACAAATGCCGCATTTGAATCAAGGAGAGAAAATTTGAAAAATATATGTAGATGGAAAATTATTATGTAACAATCCGTTATAGCATTATTTTTAAATACTGTGATACTTTTTGTCTCAGCCTTGCATTCATAATTCAGTTTGTCTGAAGAGGAATTCTCCTTTTATTTCCTCGAAGCAAGATAGCGATCTGTAAGGATAAATAGGATTTTCACGTTTGAATGCATTAGATGTTCGAGTGGTTGAATTTGCGGTGCAAGATTTAGATAGCAAGTGACAAGGGCAAATAGAGGGATCTATTGATTTTGTGAAAATAATCTCTGTTATCCTTGAAAGGACATGTTATATTGAATTTTTCGATAGTATACTATATCATAACGATATGTTTTTATATTTCTTTTTGCCTCAGAAAGTTATTGGCTGTATGATACTGTTCAGCGCATTGAAACTCTGTTCCTTGAGCATGGCCCGAAATGATGCAACCCGACTGTAGATAGTAAAAAATCGTTCGTTTAATGACAGTTTTTCATCAATATCGTAATTTTTTAGCTTTATACAGCTTTCACATGTCGAGAGATTCGAACAAAGTTGATTCTGATATAGTATCATATTGTTTGATATCGAATTTTATCAAGGTCGTCTGCAGCATGACGAGTCATCATTTGATAACCGCCTTTTGATGGTATGCGAGTGGGCATTGTCGCGATTTCTGTATCATAATTTCCTGGACGTTGTCTTTCACACCAAGTATTGATGAATGTTTTCTGTGTGATTATTATTGACACTTGTGTTAGTGTTGATCTACTTACACACCTGCAAAATTTTTCCGTATCTGTTCTGCAAACGTTGCCATTCGATTTATGTATTGAATTATTTTCTAATGAAACTATATTCATCGTCGTGCCCTTTTAGAATCAAGTCTCAGATGATATAATTCGAACCTTGATATTTAAGTTGATATTTCGAAATTATAATCGTTCAAATGAGCGATCAAAAACGATGGTGAACAATCATTGTAATTTGCATGTCACAGGTACACGTCACTCATGCCAATCCTTACGCGATTCCCATTGTGTTATGAACAAAAAGCAGATTCAAATAATTGTGCAAGAAAATAATTCTGAGTTCAAATTTATGATGATGATTCTCTCAGAGCAACGCGCCTGGAAGGTGTTTTGTATCAAATTAAAAATCCGAACGAAATAAGGAAACGGATTTGATGACGTAACCGTGTATGCTCTGCACAGGAACACGAGAGAAAAATATGAATACGATGAAAGTCCGACAAAACCGTTCTGTGGTTTATTGGTTATCTCGTATTTCGAATTGTGTACATATACTCCTTATTCGCATCTCGTAACCACGCATGATTAAAATTATGTTTCTTGTGTATACACAACCAGTGATTGCGAATATTGGCAATAATCTTGTCAATGAATTATATCTCCATTTGATGTCGAGAAATCCATTGTAAAATACATAATTTATACCGATCAGCTTCTGTCACTCTTTTTCATATTTCATTACTAATTTACTCAATTTTTGTTCAAAATAGATCGTTATCTTTACTAAAAACTTGGATTATGGGTTCGACTCTAATCATCTGAATTGATTCTTCGCCACTTTCCATCCGTAGTGCAGCCCTATATCATTCAATCATCAACTCAACAAATGCACTAGACTGCATCTGTAAGGTTGTGATTAAATTTTTACTGTCATGTTGGATTGCTAGTGCAGTATGTGTAAATTTTTTAAATTTACGACGTTCCGGATATCTAGTTATGCCTTTCATCAGTTTCAAATCCTAAAGGGGAGAGGGGCTACATATGCCAAGAAATTTTGTTATAGTGAGCTTAAAATTCGGACTCATCAGCGTAGACTTATGCAGCTCTCGCAAAGCTGGGATAGCCGCGCTTTGCAAATGGTGTGCTCCTTCCATCGAGTTCGAGGAGCTTACTGTTTACCAAGGCGTGAGCACTTCTTTCACAAGACCTCAAATATGCAAGATTTGGTGTAGATTAAAAATCGCCCCTCCGTGAATAGCAAACTTGAATCGTTGTGTTTAATTAGCCCGATGAAGAAGTTGAGCATCGTCGACGAGCTGCCGAGAACGATTGGGATGCGCAGGTATTCCAGCTTTGCGAGAGCAGTCTGAGTAAATCGAAACTGTAAACACACTAACGCAATTTCTTAGCATACGTAGCGTGCCTTTGCTCTAGGATTTTAAATAGTAGAAGGACATAATGAGATGTCCGCAATGCCGTAAATTAGACAAATTAACCCAACGCAAAGTCCATAGAAAGCATTTAACATCACTCTGTTGCGTCTAGACATTAGAGTCGAATGCAAACTTCCATTAATTTTTTATTGTTCTGTGAAGCTCAATGATGCGACGCTCATGTGCGTGGATTCCCGCAGTATTTCGAATTTCCCCACGAAAGACTTGGTGAATCTCATTGTATTTGATCTGCCAAACACGATTCTCGATAGCGGATATTCAAAAAGATGAGCCAAAAATCGTCATCGACAGATTTTCTCAATCAACTGCATAACGCATTTTCTGGTCAACAAATTGTTGTCGCATTGACCTTCTCATCCGGAACAAAGTAGATTCCTCAAGGTTTTCTCTAAAAATGTATCTTAAATTATGTAAAGTTTCCCCGGAAAATTTGCTCAAAGTTCCAAAAAGACAATCTTTGCAATTTTCAACCGATTGTGCCTCTGAAGTATAACGAAATGTTCGGACCAGGGCTCAAATTACTCCTGGGAATCTCCCGCATATTAGCCGGAACCAGCAGATTAGCCGGAAAATTGCTTTTTCTACTTGCAATGTTAGCGAGAATAACCTCGGATATATTTTTGATGCGTTTCCCGCTATCTTGACAACCGTAATGCAAATTAAATGAAAATCATTCTAGTAAGAATCTGAAATTAGAGCAAGTCTGAAATAAGAGTAAGAAAAATTCTTACTCTTGCTAATTTAATTCAGACGAAATTGTTCCTCTCTCACGCTACCCACCCCCCCCCTCCTCCCACACACACACACTGGATAAGTTCGAGGGTTCAATTCGAGAATGCGGACATAGCGATTTTTTGACAATAAATAATCATGCAGTTTGACGAAAATCTAACTCGCTATAATGGCTCGAGCAGGGAGGCAACTCTCCGACTGACCTACTGTTTCTGCCTTCGAAAGAGGTTTCGAGGAGTAATTTGAGTCACTTATGGGACGGAAAATTCTATGCTACTTCAGGGCAAAAATCCCTCGGAAATTGACGAACTCTACTCGCTTGAAACTTGAAGCGCTTGCTTTGCCCGAGAAAACTCTACATTTCCACAGAAAGGTATGAGAATATGTCCTGTTTATAGTGTGGCAAAAAACTAAGAAAACAAAGACATTTTTGTAGAGTGAAAAAACTTGCTTTGAAAGATTTTCAAGTCGATGTGTTGTCAAACTGAATTACTCATACTTCGTGAAGTCGGTAGGGTAGGTCGCAGCTATTTCGAAGCTGCGTAGGGTACGTGAAATCGGTTCTAGAAATGGTTGCCATATTTAGACGAATTCGATGCACATGAGATAGATGGCAAACGCTTAAACATAATGGCGTGTCTATGTCTAGCTAGACCTATTCCTAGGACTCTAGTACAAAGTATTGCGCGCACCCATGCAGAGGTATTTTGTTTACGTACAGAGGCCCAATACGGCCCCTCTCCGCGCATAAATGTGCTCGAGGAATGCACTCGTCTCGTTGGTCTTTGAAATTCCCAAAGATCATAAATTCGTCGGCATTTACTTCAGTGTGTTTTGGCAGTGCAAGCCTTTCCCTCGTTACACGTGTATACGTTGGTTAAACTCAGAATGAGGGAAATATTTTCGTCTATGCTGATAAGATATTTGGACTGTCTATGAAAGCAACACACGTTGCAATTCTGAGGTGGACACAATGACAGACGTATCGAACATTATCAAGAAGATAAAGAAACCAGCACTACCACAAGGATGGGTTGAGAGAATTTCAAAGAAACATCCAGATCGACCATTCTATT
>JAPYYZ010000926.1:0-17310 GCA_030522705.1 Eretmocerus eremicus
TTCAGGTCGATGTCAAAATCTTGAGATGAGCTCAAAGTGACTTGAAGGACGTTGGAAGATATTAAAATGTTCCAGAGTTAGAACTACCTCAAGCTAGGCTAGGTCTCAAAGGGTACACTTGCCGTACATATCCAATATCCATATGTACTATAACTTTTCATCACGGGCGCATATAGGCAATTCTGTCGTTTTTTTCTTGAATCTCTGGATTGGAGGTCTATCCATCAGAGATAATGTAGAATTTTAGAAAAGATAGAATTAGAAAACATTTTGGTATGATGATTGGTGACCTGGTCCCCATGACCTCTTGTTAGCCCACTCGTCGCACTGAATCACTCATTCGTTAGGGATGAGAATTTTTAGAGTATCAATTTTTTTCCAAGATTCGTCATGGGATCTGAATATCATTGAAAAATTTTCTGACTCGCTGCGTCACTTATCAATCCATTTTACAAATCATTGAATTTTAAGAACAATAGGGATATGCTAATGCATATATTTTTATTTTTCAGATGCCTTGATATGCGAGGTGATGCTTACATACCCACGAGAACGAGAGTTCCTAATGGAAAATTTTCCACAGAGTACGACTTACTCAGACTATTGATCAAGACAAGTTTTGTAGAATGAATCATTTATGTTGGGTCGTGTTGGTGATGCTGATTGGAGTGCCAACAAATAGGTGCCAAGGAATTTATTCAACTTCATGGAGACCAATATTATTATCCAGTACTGTGCCCAGTAGTAATAAGCTCGATCATAATTATGGCACGGCAGAGGAAGACACGGCTTTTCCTCAACAAGTGCAGATTCATCATCAAGATGTAGACAAGGATCAATGCTCTTTATTCAAGGTCGTGATGGATCAGCAGCTGTATTTTGAGGTATGAAACTGCAGCTTCAGCTGTACTTGAGCACTCATCGTCAATTACAGAATAAAAGTTTTCTCTGAAAATGAGCCTCCCGAGGAGTCACATCTCTGAGAGAAGCGAAAAGAGACCATTCATCACATTTTCCAAACAGAGCGTATTTGCAACATTCATAGCTTCTTTGCAATTGTTCCACCTATTGGTTGGTGAGACCACTACATAGCTTGGTTCTGAATCTATCTGTTATTTTTGAAGGATCTGAGAATTAGAAATGCTGCATGGTAACCAAATCTTGAATTTTGTAGTTTACTTGCATTACCACAGTGAAAAAGAGTCTATGATGCACCGGATTCATTCAGAAAGGACATGCATGGCATAGTCTTTCTCTTCGGTCTCAAATATTTTTCTTTTTTTGATTAATAAAACTTGATTGCAGGATTTTATAGACAATATTGTCGGAAAAATGTATTGGTTTTCCTTGCTAAATGATTCATTTACACAAAACTCTCTAAATATTTCCGAGTGACTTTTGGCTTGATCCCAGAGATGGTTGCAGGGGTTTTCGGCAAATTGGATCGAGAAAAAATTCACTCGAATTGAGTGATATTTGAGTTGTTCAGGATCAAAGTGGACTAACTTCAACTTCAGAACTTCATGGAGTTTCGATCTTTGTGGCAAAACAATGTGGCGTGGACGTCTATGAATCATTTTTCCAGATAGAAATCACCGTAAACAGGATGATTAAATCCTTCCGTGGTGTTCACTCCCTTATTTGGCTCTTCAAGAGAAACTCCCAGTTCTTTCTTTTGTACTTTTCAACAGTGGACTTGGCCCACTTTGATCCTGAACAACTAATCTCACAAAATTTCACTCCGACATGCTCAGACAGAATAATGTCCAATGTTTTAGCTGTTATTGCAACATCCGTTACGAGGCTTTGGAATCTAGACAAAAATAATGTGGGGTAATATGTATTCGAATTCGCCAATCTACTGATTTTGCCACCCCTGTGATCTCGGAGATTCACGCTTACAGGCTTCGTCGTACATGTTTTTCATGTTTGTTGCATTGAAATACGGAGAATAAGGCGATTCCGGCTGGCCCAGAATCATATTTGCATTTGGGGTATCCAAAACATGGACCTTCGATATTGTTGATTTAACCCGCTGACTCCCCATGTCCACATATGTGGACAAGCACGTTTTCCAATATTTAGTGATAACTTTTGTTACGTGTGTCATAAAAATCTGGAAAAATCCAGAAAATGTTCTACACATTAGAGAAATATATTGCCACGAGAGTTGCTCCCAAATAATGTTTGGTTTTTTAGAAAAAAAATAAAAACTGAAAATTTTTCGAGCTTACAATTTTGCCATTTTTCATACTTTTAACACTAGTTACACATATTTCTCAACTCGGGATAATTTTTCAAGACCCGGAAGTAGGGGTTCTTTGCAATTCTGTTATTTTCAGCAGAACCTATATTAGAGTAAGTTTGTCCAGCTAGTCTTTAGACACTTCAGCTCACTCCATTTGTTATCTTGATACCCTCAAGATCTTTTTACTTCAGGATTGAAAGATTCTGTTTTGGGCGAATTTAAAGAACACAATGTGAAGACCAGTCACTCTGAAGAGATGCCTCATTTGAATATACCCAGTTTCGCCACCCCATGCAAACTTTACAGGAGTACACTAAAAGAGGATGAAGTTTCTCTCTAAATGATGATGTACAACTCGTTGTCAGTAATGGCGACCAATTACCCTGTATTGAGACTTGCTTTGGAGATAATGATATAATATATATAAATATGTATATTGGACTTCCGGAGGCCACATTTAACTCGTAATTGAGGTAGGAGTTCCGTAAACGCGCGACAACTCAAGACACTCATGAAAATTGATTGAGCAGTAGAAGATCCCCCCCGCCACTGATTTCTCAAAGAAAATGTACACTTTACAGTCTAGTTCTGGACATATTCGCGATGAGATCAACAGTGTCGTTCGAGAGTGGAAAGCTCGCCCGTGCAGCTAAGTTCAGAGTTTTTTCGGACCAAATTGATGCAGGCAATGCAAAAATCAGCATAGAAACGCCATCGATGTTGGGGCAATTAAAACGATGTGATTTAGTCGTGAAAGCCTGATTAGTTGGAAAAGTTTGCCGAGCAATACGCCGATTCTTCTATTGGTTGGGTTCCCTTCAAAGGAAATATTCTAATAGTTTCTTACTCTCACCCATCAATCTCAACATTGATAACAATTTTCAAGATGGCCACTTGAAGGGAACACCACTAATCAGACCTCAAAGTATGAAGCAATCGAAGCTCATTTGATAGCAGAAACTCTTAAAAGTTCCTGAGATCCCCCCATATTACACTTTTTCAAAAACAGAATGTTGCATTCATGCCATCCAGAACTGGACTATTTAAGTATGATGGAAAAAGTTCTCCGGTTTCTCCTTCGAAGATATGAGAAAAAATCGGTATCACACGATGGAGAGCAAATATCCTCATTTATATAAAAATGTTGTGCGTAATGCACGCCTATTCGTCTTCGTCGGTGTATGGATGTACGAACATATCAACTCCGCGGCATCGAATCGGTGAGAAGATTGTTACAGTCTTTCCTCGCTAACGATCACCTTCAACACGAATTCTCTCGATAATCCGAACAAAATTTCAGCCCTGTCAAAACTGTATGGGCTCTTACGGACGATCTTCGAGTTAAGACGAATCTCGAACAATTTTCCGACACCGTCGAGGCAAACGTCCTGGTTAACACAAGCTCGAGATTGTAAATAACGTCAAAACTTACTCATCGTGACAAACTGAATGAGCCAGCAAGCTGAGCTCAGTTTGTCGCGATGAGTGAGCTCAAGCAGTCTATTGATTTGAGTACAAAACTTGCTATATCAGATGAAGTTGGCAGAGCTCATCAGAAAAAATGTCAAACGGCTGACAGGCTTTGTATTCGTAGATCCACATTATCGACCATCGTCAAAGACAAGGATCAATTCCGCTGGATCTGGAATCGCGTTACCAAAAGTGAAACGTTCACGTGATGCTAAAAATGAAAACTTAAAAGAGGAACTATTCTCATGGTTCTGTGAAGTGCGTGCAAAAAATATTCCAGTCAGCCGTAGTTTGATTCAAGAAAAGGCTCTGGCAATTACAGAAAAACTAGGCGTAGGCAATTCCAGGGCTTTTAGTGGTTGGCTTAAGAATTCTCCGGCTACCCGATCTGCTGTCTTAGTCGTCTCTGAAGATTTCACATGATTATGCTGCTACCTTGGATGTTTCAATTGTTTTCCTTGATAATTTGGGAAGAATAAGTGTTGGGTATCATACAAAGAATCCTGCGGAGTCCCATCAGCAAACTTTGGACAATTTAATCAAACTTACTGCAGAGGGGTCTAAATCACATGCACTATATATGTGTGTTGTGATTCTAAGCTTCTATATTGGATTGATCAAACTATTTTGTTTCTTTGTATATTTATGACAATTATAGGAATACTTTGATAAAGATACATGAAATCACAGCCTCCTCTCCGGTGTATCATAATTAATCGATGCAGCATGTATGTGATGGATAATGAGCACGAATCTACTTGTGACAAAAGATTATCAAGAATGAATTCGAGATGATGTGGTAACGCGAATTAGTTCGTGTTAATTGGCTAACATGAATTAATTCGCGTTAAGACAGAAGCCGAATCTCTCGATTTCCCGAACACCTCGTTAACACGAACGAATTTCGCGCTCGAATCAATTCGTGTTAACGAGGAAAGGCTGTACAATATTTAAAGATTCTCAGGTCATCTTCTGTCTTCTGTTAACAGTACGTGCATTACCAGATTGAATTACCCGACTTGAGAGAGTTCACGCTGTGCATGTGGCAAAAGTTCAAGAACCATACGAACGATCACATCCTATTCTCTTATGCAGGTGAGGAATTTTGAGATTCATTTCCATCTTAGGGGTTTTGGCGCGAGTATGAGTTAAATAAGGGAAACATTGACTGATGTCGGACACTCGCGATGTCTTTTTTGCTGGTGATCCTCATGACTCGCCAGAGAGCACCGGCTACTAACGATTTTACACATATTTTTTGAATTACTTGTTAAAAATAGTTGCTTTGATTTGAGGTATTGGAGAAAATTTTACAGCACACTTGAACATCTAGAGTGAGTATTAGTTGCCCTTCCAAGGCCATACATTGATACCTGAAGCGATGAGCGAATTATGAACACTAGGTTTTCCTTAAGGGGGCGGCTACTCGTGCCATCATCTTACGCATGTTTTGACAAATATATGACATCGTCGACGGTTCTCTTATTTTATATCAAATCATTGCGAAAGGGCATGAGTGACATATCACATTTGCTCGCAGAGAATCTCAAATTGTTTTCGCTTTATCAAACAGACAAGTAGAGGGTCAAGTTTGCGGATCATGGATCTGACCAGAACTCAGGGAACCATCGCGTTTCAGTAAAAAATGAAAATATGCCAGAATGTTCAGTCCCATATAAACCCTCTGTTTCGGGATACAGCTATGAAGATTAGCATTGCCAAATACATATATATGACATTTTACCACGGGCAAGTATAGGCAATGATGCTAATGTCAATAGCTGTATCTCGAAACAGAGGGCCTACGGGACTGAACCGTCTGGGATATCTTCATTTCTCACCGAAACACGATGATTCCCTGAGTTTTGGCCAAATCCGTGATCCACAAGGTTGGCCCTCTACTTGAGAGATTAATTAACTTAGCCTGCTTATAATTAGGCAGCTCCGGACCAAAAATATATTATTACATCTCGGCTTTTTTGGAAAACCGAGTCAATATTTTGAGCGCTACTCAGGCTGGGGACCGTCTTTTGGAATAATTTCAACAGCATTACGCCGACGGATACTCTATAAGTGCAATTTGGAGAACATTACTCCGAAAGATGATCACCATTCTGAGTAGCGTCTGAAGTATTAACTCCGTTTTCCAAAAAGTCGAAATGTAATTACGCCGTTCTGATCCAAAGCCGTCCAATTATTCACGCTTGGAAGTATAAGTTTAAAATTCATTTCTATATAGTGAAAGTATCTTGTAATATTTCCACCTTGAAGAGTCTATGGGTGAGCAGTTTTTTTATTTTCCGTGACGCCAAGTTAGTTATCATCACCCTTTCCAGTGAGTAAGCAGCCAAGGAGTATATTGTCATGGATCTCAAATACCGGACGCAGTTCTTATTATATGATGAGTGTGAATGGTCATACGCTGTATAGACTGAACTATCCTTTGCAACTGGATCGTTGGTACCATTCCTGTCAGAGCTGGAACGGTAGAACTGGTGAATGGCAAATCTGGGTCAATGACGAGCGTGTGGGCCGGGGCTTTTACAATAGGGTAAGTTTTGTATTGACTATACTACTTTCCAAGTCCGGCATGTTCACCACTCAGGATATGTGTATCGATTGGAGTTCGTCAAAAATTTTGACTTGAGATGGCTCTGCTAGCTTTATTGCCCTACGGTCACTGTAGAATCGGGTCTCGACACCCACCCAAGGTTTGCCGTACTCACAAGGGGAGGGTCAGGTCTTTGGAACACCAATTTTCACCAAAATTTTTTTACAGACTCGTACCACCTAGCATATGAAGAATCTAGAGTATCTCTGCCAATTGGGCACTCTGTTCCAAGATACAGATATAGACATTAGCATTGCTAGTATATCTATATACATGACCTTGTAACACAGGCCTATACGGGCAATGCTAATGTCTATGGCTGTATCTCTGGACAGAGTGCCCATTTGACGGAGATACTCTGGATTCTTCATCTACAAGGTAATACAAAAATGTAAAAAAATTTTGGTGAAGATTGGTGTTCCAAAGGCCTGACCCTCCCCTTGTCAGTTCAGCATACACACGGGGTCGAGAGTGTGTGGGTCTCCCCACCATGGACCCTCCTATGCATGCAAAAACTGTTAATCCACGATACTTTTAGTTATTCATATCAGTGGAGAGGGCCTGATGCCTCGGCCGAGTCAGTATATAGTCTTTCTCCCTACTATTTCTAAATTATGTAATACCGAGCCATGCAAGATGAGTGTGAGAGAGCCTGAGAATTCATTGAATTCATTCATTTATTTATTAATTTATTGTATATACAAGCGTACTCCGTTACGTGCGGGGGTGACAAATCCGAAAGATGCCGCAGGTACCATGTTCGCAGATAAGAAAGTATTGCTCTTATGAAAAATAGGGGTTACAGACAGTTGATATCCGGTACTTACAGTTAATTAAGCCATCTTCTCTCCCCCCCCCCCTCCCTCCTTGATATAGATCAAGTTGAACCCGAAGAAAGACATGAAATGGCGAAATATGCTTGGTTTAGCTCTTACATCTGATGAATAGTATCAAAACCAACATTTCACAACAGTTTTTAGTGGACACAAAAATTTCCAGTAGAGCCCAATACACAATATAACACCAAAATGTCTTTACCGTGGCATGTCATGAAAGTGATTTACATATTTCGAGTGTGTATTATATCAAAAGAATCAGTAGATTTAGGTCTCATCCGTAATAAATGTCAAAGTTGGAGTATGAGAGAGTAATTTCATGAGTAGTCCGAGTGCCCAGTACCTTTTCCCTTGTTACATGCGGGCTATAGATTTTGTCGACGGACTTTGTCAATTTTTTCGAATATTTCTCGATGTCTCGTCTGGCAGCCCCGCCAATCGTTCCAAACAGCCCTGTATCGGTGATGGTTGCTTCCAACCGATCACAATGCAAAACCCCACCAACAGTAGAGTGAAAAGTCTAAAGACCAGCTTGGGATGAAATGATTCTTCGTAATTTTTCCGTGAAGAATTAAAAGCTGTTTTTACCGTGGCACAGTGGCTCTTGAGCATCATGCGATATTGAGGCCCAGAAATTTTCCTTCGACCGAACTCCTTCGAGAAAAAGTGCTATATATTCGGGCGAGGCGATCCCTCAAGCGCCACGCTTATGAGATCACTGTTTATGTCAAATGTCTTTACGGCGGCAAAAACGAATGAAAAAATTGCTCATATCTTTGACGTGGCTTGAGAAAAAGTTATGCCCGTCTGGGAATTGTTTTAGATGTCAGATAATCAGAAAACACCTATGAGGAATAAGATTGCTGCTATATTTTGATGGGTCATTTTTTGGGTCGAACCCCGGCTCGTGCCGTTTTTGGGCTCAAAATTCATAAGTTACGGCAAAATGACTCATATAATCTCCATGGTTGCTCCACGGATCGTGCTGTGGGGCTTGGCACTAATCGCCCTCACTAAACATGTTGAGGTGGAAGTTAGAGAACTCGCTCACACCCGCGCAGCTCCGACAGACTGTTGCCAGGGGCCAATTCGGCAAGGCGAGAAGTCGCCACCACGCGTCGCATACGATGGCGTGGTACTTGGTAATGCGACAGAATTTCATGAAAAGATAGAAAATGAACGAGGAATGGTCAAATTGTCAATTTTATGCCCTATTTGTTGTAATTCCATGACCATAATGAGTATAAGAAACTCATCCAAAGTATAAATTTATATTATGTAAGCTTTACTCTTGTCAGTTCGCTCCGCACGTAACTAATCCAGTACAAGACACCTCAAATCTTCGAGGATAAGTTTTTGTGCCAGAATACAATGGGTTTGAAACAAATTCTCGAGGAGAAGTGACCATTGCAAATTTTCAAGTCCCAAAAGCAATGCCCAAAACAAGAAGTTTTGGCAAAATGGCCACTATCAACAAATGTGTGCGAATTTATTAACTGTACATGTGCATGAACCCATATTGAATCTGTGGATCGAAGCCCAAAGCTTGTGTTTGATCTTAGGTGTGAATTTATTCTGGACAATTTTCCGCAAATTCAAATTCTGGGTTGTTCCAATCATTCCCAGGATATCCACCGGTTGAAATTCGAGGAGTGCGTGACGTAGCATGCAAACTGACTCAGCAGTGAATTTGCAATATTTATTTTCGCGCGCGAACTCAGTTTTCGTGCGTTGAGCTTTTTTTCGACATCGTCGCTTTGATCCTGCGACCCCTAATGCTCCCTGAATACCTTCATACTTCGACTAATCTCAAATTCCTTTGTAGCTCGTCGGCAAAGTGATCAAAGGAGGTGGGATGGCCATATCTGGACAAGAGCAGCAACAGCTTGGTGGCAGCTTCCTCGAAGACTACAGAGCATCTGCAGGTAAGCTCAGATATTAGTGCTCTGAAAAGTTCAACTAATCCACTACCTGTTGAGTCATTCTCGGATTCACTCTGAAGCAGTCACCAGAGTAACTCATCAGAAGAACGAGCTCATTATATTTTTTGATCGTCTGTCTTGATGAAGAGTCTTTCCCTTACAGTTTTTTGACTTTCTCTCCCAGATCAGACAATCGAACAATAGCGCCGGACATTCGGGCGTACTCATATCTGTAGACTCGTGACCGAACCTCGTCTTCGGCTCGGGCTACTGGGATATGTCACTAGGGCTGCAAAAACCATCTTTCCCGCCCTTTTATCTAAAATTGCTATCCTCGCTTAAACGAGGTCGGGATTTGATCTTGACATGTTCATGTCACTGATAAAGTGGGGAGTAAGATATAGATACTGAACCATGTAGTAGAAAATTTCTACAAATATTGTGTACATGATCGAAACAAGTGATACGAAGTTATTACAAGATACTAATCCGTTACTTTTCCCTTGTCGAAATCAGTTAATATGCATATTGCCTAGCAACATGCATTATGCTCAAGACCGGCCGAGCGATCAACAAACACGATTATGCGGTAGTTGTCAGATGATTCAGCTCAGAATGTTCACGAACCAACTGAAAACATCGCTAGGAACCTTCGAATTTGTGAATCACGAATTTTCATTCGAGGCTTGTATGGTTCATGGAAGTATCTTTGGAGGGATCAATTTATTCCTTTCCTCTTATTAAGATACGCGGAGAATGTATTTCTTCTGCATATTCCTAGCATCTCTCTTTCACGGTCGGTGCACAGAGGACGCCCGCACTGCAAGGGAGCAGCGTTGGCGTTCGAGAGTGGAAACTGGTCGGAATCCTCTTCAGTTGCTAATTTCACAGCGCTTTTGTTGCCCAAGGGAGAGGAAAGGTGCCTCGAAATACGACCTCAAAAAAGTTGATTTCATTGATAAATATGTCGAGTAACTATTCATAAATCTCAAAAAGATGCACGGTAAAAGATTCCATGTTCTCCGTAGAACGAATCGATTCTTTGATCTCATACAATCTTTGAACAAGACTCATTGAATTTTTCAATACTTCCATTTTATTATCTCAGCATCATCAAATTCCCCACCGAAGCCAATAGTTGGGTGGGGGGGGGGGGGGGTGTAGCGGCCAGTACTGACACAAACTCAACTCAGACGATATATTAAATAAAAATGCTTACTTAAACTGCAAAGGACACCAATCAGCTTCAAAGTTCGCAAGCCAAGGAATCGAATACCTTAAATTTCACATAATATACCTTTCAACAAAACATCGGTAGCATGAGAATCAAAGTCGATTTTCTGGCATTTCCGAAAATGGACTGACGCCACTTCGTTTTAGGACTCTTTATCATTGCTCATGCTATAGACTGCAGCTCGAAAATAACTAGAAAAGTTGCCGTGCAACGTCTGCGACACGGGTGCGCGGTCTGCTCGGTAGAAAAATGGATTTCACAGGGAAGTGGGACACAACAGAGCGAAACGAGGAAAAGACGAATCTAAGTCTATCGCTTGCTAAAATTTTGGACCGGTTGAAGGTCTGTACATGCAATAGTTTTTGCAAATAATGTGCACGAAGTTTGCAAAATTTATTGCACGCACAGACCTTCAACTAGTCTCAAAATTTCGGCAATCGATGGACTTAGATTCGTCTTTTCTTCATTTTTTCTTATTTTGTCCCACTTCCTTGTAAAATCCATTTTACTACCAAGCAAACCGCGAGGCCGTACCGTATACGCTGCACAATTACGACATGCTCTTAAGGTCCCAACTACCGGTTGGTATGGATGCTATGGCCTACGCACCGTTAGTCTGTCGGCAGCAGCCGCCACAATTTTGCGTTTCCATCTCTGGGGTGTAGCGTACCCCTGTGTGCCAGCAGTGTATATTCTAGTGGGGAGTGGAGCGAATTTCTCCTCAAGTTTTTTTGGGCCAATTTTATGAATTTGAGGTCCCAACTACCGGTTTGTATAGGTTCATTAGCCTACGCATCGTTAATCTGTTGCCAGCAGTTACCAGAATTCTGCGTCTCTATCTCTGGGGTGTAGCGTACCCCCCGTACCATTCCGCCAGCAGTGTATATTTTAGTGCGGAGCGGAGCAACTTTATTCTCAAGCTGTTTTAGGACAATTTTGTGGGGTGAAGTAATATTATAGTTGTTCCAATTCACTACGATTCACTATAGTCCTAACATTCATTAAAGTTTGACGCATCAGGATAACTTTTACAATTTAATAAATGACTGTTTTTTAGAGGAAACTTCTCTTTCACTATTCTACAAAAATCCCGATTTTTGTCCAAGTTCATTCGTCAGAATAAATATACTTTTTGTGGAACCGCCAATCGGGACTAGGTGCATCTTAAAAATATGGTATCAGGAACGCTTTTTCGTGAAAATTTCAAGAGGATATACATCCTCCATTGAAAACAAAAAAATTAATATGTTCAAAAGTGGAATATGGTACTCCTACGCTCTTTCGGACATCTTTTAAATCATTGAATTTTTGAAATTTTTCATCATGTTCCTGACGCCTCAAATGTATTGTAACATCCTTGGAGAACCACCAGACATAACCAAAAAAAATTTCAGAGTAAAATGTTGAAAACTCGCTGAGTAAGATGAAATTTTTTTAAGTCGGGTGTGACACACCCCTGTGAGCCAGTTATGATCGAATCCACAAGTGGGCCAGCTAAGGGTTGAAATAAAATCGAATTTTTTATTTTTTATCTCGTTCTCCGAAATGATTGATCTCCTTCACCATTGATTCTCATCTTCCAGCATCGAAATCGAATTCAAAAATCATTAGAGTACTTGTATCTGACGCGAAAAAACCTAATTATTAGAAATTCAATATTGGAACCACCCCCAGATGTAGCCTGAATAATTGATAGTCACTTCAACCCCGACGAATCTCGTTTTGCTTTTGAATTTATGGAAAAATGATGGATTATGCCTTACAATCGTCTTGGGGGTTGAAAAAATACTTGTGAGGTGAAAACGCATTATTATGACAGTGCAATACCAGAAACTGTTATGCAATAGCCCCTCGTGCCTTATGATGATTGTATCCAAAGCAAAAACAACGATTGAACCGGGTTCTTGCCGATAATACTCATGAATGATCCGATGTGATTTCTCAAAACTCAGTCTCTATCAAGTAGGCCCGAACATTTCAACGGCCTCGATAAGCTTGGAGACTCATGGACATCAATGGGGAATACTCTAGATAGATACTTCATCCCATCCTATTTATTGTAAGAAGGACTTTCCTGACAAGACTCATTCTTGGAAGATCATAAATTATAAAATGATCGTTATAAGGGACCAGCTGCGTCGATAAGATTGAAATTTCATTCTATCTTTCGATAGATATGGGGGAGAGGTTTCCGACTTGCTACCATCATATCCCTCTGTATGAGCATATGGGGGGACAATTTGGATTATTTCCAAAAGCGACTAAGCTCCGTATTTTTTCCATAAAAAAGGTCTAAGATCAAGTTTTCAGACTTTGAAAGACGGATTAAAGGTCTTGAATAGAGGAATCAAATACGCTCAAGTACGTTGAGATTGATCGGGCAAAAAGTTTTTGGCACCAAAATTTCTCTGCTGCGCAATTGAGAAAAATGTAAAAGGGCACTCATATCGAGCTAGCAAACGCAGAACTCGTTTTGGATCAGTCCTAACCACTCATTCCATTATCTTCCATCATGAACAACATGAATAAATTCGCGGCAAGGTTTGGGGTGCGCATTCCTGAGATTTGAATACGTTGGAAAGTTGGATACACCCTCTCAAAAACCCTTATAATATCACTTTTTCGTAGATTTAGATTTAAAATGGAGTCAGTTTCTTTCCACCATTGCTCCATAATTAATTTTATTTGATAAAAATTGTATAATTTTTTATATGTATATAGTACATATGAATAAACTGCACAAAAAAATGTAATAATAAATCACGTGAATGTGGAACATTGAAAATGCTATGTGATTCAAGATGTCATTCTTCAAACGCGTACAGAGTAACAAATAGTTGACGGATTGATTGATTATTGAACTACGTATCCGAATACTTGACCGACAAGTGCGTACCACATGAAAGAGCTATTTTAATCCGAAATCAGCAGTCATATATGTGTGATTTCTTTATCAAATAAAATCAATCATGGTGCAATGGTGGAAAAAACTGACTTCATTTTACGATTCGATAATTGCTGAATCGTTTGTATGGGTGAGAGAATATCTTGGAGTGTTGATTTAAGCTGAAGGAATGAAGTGCGATTATCTCAAAACTAAAAATCAATACTTTTTGGACTTTGTCGAGAGTACCTTCGGCACTTCGCCAATTGCCGGCAAAGCCATCGGCACTTCGCGATAAGCCGGGAAAGCTAGTCGACAAAATCCGGTGGAATGAGCTCACTCCGGACTTCGCCGGAACTGGACCCGGCAAATCGCGAAGTGCCGGGTTTTCGGACTTTGCCGCTAAAATGTGTATGTCAGTGAACATAACAAAAAACGTTGACATGATAGTTATACAGGAAATGCAACATTTCTAAAAGATAGCTGCTCCGGTCGCTTTTTTGAGAACTCTGAACACATACCGTATAGGCAAGAGACATGGTAGTTGAGTTGCGTGTTTTCAGGCGTTTTTTTCCAAGATGGCGTCGCATGGGACTTTCATAGCGGCCGCTGATTGTCGCGCCCGTGTCCCAAACATATGCCTTGTTGGAAAAAAAAACACCTGAAAACACGCAATCTGACTACCATGTCTCTTGCCTATATGGAGGAGGGCTTCGGTGATCATTTTGGCCGCCAACTTACCTCGAAGGTCGTCAGTACATGGATTGATATTTGATGATCCGATACTCAATCATTATTTTATAGAGAGAAGTTCACGAAGCACTACTTAGCATTTGATACAATCAACATCTATCGTTGTAGGGTCTGTTGGTTTGTTGGGAGAGCTGACCATGGTCCAGTTATACAAGGTTGCATTGACTGCGGGCAAGGCGCACCGTGATCACAAACATCACCATGCTCATCACTTTGAACATGGCATGAAGAACGAGATGCCGTCATCCTCCACAACACAGAGTCCTATGATAGTGCGACCCGCGCCGACAAGCCCACTTTTGACCGGTGGCCAATTGAATTATCAGGTAAAAAATACCACTTCTAGAGTATATGTCATTGGTTGGATGAAAAAATTAAGTCTCTTGGAAACTATTGACAATAGTTGTGGAGGCAAGTTCAGCCTATTCAATTGAGATACCCGAAGCAGGGAGACATGTTTCGTCAATTCTTCAAAGGAAAGATGATTTTTTTGCTTGATTAAAGCACAAACCTCCCACCTTAGAGAAAATTCAAAGATTCATGACCTAATGCAAACTATCTTAGTCCGCTCGGGTGACTTGTCACTCGTTTAGATTGAATACTGTATCACTCGACATTTAATCCTTTTCCAGAGATTGAATTCCACTCGGAGTCACTCGAACAGATTTAGAGAGAATACAATTTTCAACCCACCCATGAAAGTATAAGCAATAATCACTGTTACTGCCTCGCCATCCTTTGAGTTTCATTGGCTTCATCGATTGATCTAACTTGCGAACATATTCATACGGATTCTTCGCAGAACGATATTTTTCCGAGACATCGAAAAATTGCAATGCGTCTCACTTCTGAAGTCCTTGGAGATTAATATAAGAAGTCTAATTCAATTCTATTCAATTAATTTCACAATCTATCGAAACATCTCTAGTAGCAAACCCAGCGGGCAAGGTGGTGATAACGGAATTCTTTTGGAACGTTAAAAAAATTATACGGCAGCGCCCACTTAGCTCCCGGGGAATCGTCGAATTTCGAACCTCCCAGCAACCTCGGGGATAAGGAGATAATCCCTATTTCAATCTGGGTATACTTCGAAAGAACTCTTGGGAAGTTCTCGTTATAGAGTTCGCAGGAAGCTCCCAAAATGTTTCGGAGTAGTTCCGCGAATTTCCCACGCGAAGCTCTCGCGAAGCGCCCACAATTAAGGCACCCCACAAACTCCCGGGAACTCTGTCAATGTTCTCGCGACGTTTCCAAGGAGCTTTCGAATAACTTTCGCCATCACAAGCTCTCTGCGAATTGACTCTGCATAGGAGTTTTTCACGCGAGATAGTAGAGAGATTTGAGGGAAAGGTGTTGGAGGATACCGTTGCCAGATAAAAGAGCATCTAGTGGAGCTACCACACAACTTTGCTGCACATAGACAATTTTTCATCAAATTGGTATTTCCCAGCACTTTAATTTTAGGCTCCATGGTCATCTCGAAAACTGTTTTGGCGATGAACCGTTGCATGGATTTTGATGGAACTTCACATGCATCATCTAAGTGTGGATTTAAACAAAACTGTCAGACAGTTTTTTGATTGAATGTAGGAGATTAGAGATACAGTCAATTGAGTTGGACTATCCATGTAAATATCCTGCAAAAATGACATTTCCAAATGAAAAATCATCAAATAAACTACCATTTCTCCATGCGGACTCCAATAATGAAATAGTCTGACAGAATTGTTGATCTTGGGTATATTGTTGAGGTGAAGTCTCATCCACATATGTGGAGTTGATAGTTCATCGCCGAATGAATCATCAAAAAAGGCTGTTCTTAAGGGTAGTTGAGATCCTGTAAGGACATCCAGGCATATGGGAACTGGTCATGGGTCGAATTCTCATATTTTGACTTATACTATACGATGAAGTAGTTTCTAGATTAATTTTTCAAAAAGGCTCGAAAGAAGTTGACAGACACGCCTATGCCCTCAATCTTCATAACATTTCCTTTTACAATTTTTTTTAATATCACTATTTTAAACCTGAAAATTTCTTTCAATTTCATATTTTTTCACAATATTTCTCACCCAAAAACTTTTACGCATTTCAATTTTTCAATCCTAAGTTTCACATGCTTTTCGATGACCATCATCTCGAGACTCCAGTTGATTTCTACCTCTTGATACCAGTTATCCCTTTTATTATAATTTTTTCAAGTTTTACCATATCAAACTGAGAATTCCCACGAAATAAACTTTTTTCCACTAGAATTATCTCTATTCTTCAGAGTCTCCCTCGAACAATCTTGAAAAGTTCACCTTTAATTTCTATTACATCCTCAATCCCATTTGTCATTTCCGGAAAAATGTCTTTCTAACTTCCGTTGAAAAATTAATTCTTGGATTACGAAATTTCTTCAGATTGATAGTCGATATACACCGAATATATAGGTTTATTCAATTATGGAGATGAGACCGGCCTGACTCCCCTGACCGCTGTAATCTGGTCTGACCGAACGCGCGTTCGGCCAGACTTGGTCAGACCAGAATCGCGTTACTCCCCTCTTCTTCCACAAGCTCAGCTGGAATTTTCTCAATGAAAACGTTTCAGAGAGATGGATTTCATGCTCGGAAGAAAGTGGCAGCTTATCGAGTGACATGGATTTGTACTCTTTGTAATGTTTTCATTGAGAAAATTTCAGCTGAGCTTGTGGAGAGGGAGGGGGCTAACGTGATCCGATCTGATCAATTCTGACCGGACGCGTATTCGGTCAGACCAGATCACGGCGGTCAGGGCAGTCAGACTGGTTTGATGTCCATCATCCAATAAACCTTATGAGTATTCGAAGAGATGATTTGGCTTGTGCCCGATGATTCTGCTTTTGAATGAATGGTCTTTCTTTGTGGATTGGTCATCAAGCAAATGTTGCGGAGCTTGTCAGAAAAAGACAAGCATTTGTCGCAATATGCGGTAGCATCAGCATACCCTGTCAAAAATTATACAGGACTGAAAGTGGTGACCGTTTTAGGCTCGTGATTTTGAATCCCCAGCAGAAATTTTGGACTTTGTAAAGAAGTTAATAGTGAAAAGATTAGAAGAAGATATCACTGTTCCGCCCCGATCCCTCCGCTGGGCTCGTCGGTATAACTACGAAGGGATCTGTCATAGACGGTATTGCAGATAATTTACGTTGAATCCGGGACCTTGAGGTTAGGGAGCCGGGTTCCCGGGTCCCTACCCTCAGGGTCGCCATTTTCCATCGCATCGTCATTTTCCATGCGACCGGATGCGTCCACAGGTTGCGGATAGTGGAACGGCTAGTTCCTGGCCCGTTGAAGGGCCAGGTTCTGGTCAGCCGCGTGAGCGG
>JAPYYZ010000927.1:0-17307 GCA_030522705.1 Eretmocerus eremicus
CTCAAATCATTGATGCTAAATGGGTATTCAAGAGAAAGATAAACCCAGATCGTAGATTTAGATACAAAGTTAGATAAGTCATTAGAGGATTCACAGGTGAAAATATTTATAATTTAGAAGAAATCCTTTGCACTTGTAGCATGGCTTTCTTTAGTACGGTCGCTTCTTTTGATTATTGATAAATTCAATCTTCAAGCTTGCCAATTCGATTTCAAATTAGCTTTCGTTAATGGGGATCCAAATGAAAATGCACGGTTATAGAAAGCCCAAGATGTTTTTCTCTTGGGGTATTTTGAATGATATGGACTATCATCGATAGAAATGCAACGGTATAGTGTTGCTACAATATCTTTTTACATTTGATCAAAATTATCTGCATTCCTTACAATTGCAGTCCTATAATATGAGCCAAGTCTTGCAATTGTTGTATCAGTCAACGCTCCCTCGCCTGCTGTGAGCCATTTAGCTGCATGATTTGAGCATTCTTCTTCTTCTGTTGATTGATCATACGGATTTATTCTACACAAATGGTCATATGACTTGGCATCTCCAACTGAGACCATTGTAGTGCATCTTATTTTATAATCCATAGATCTGGCGTATAAAATGTCTGCACATTTCCCCTCCATATCATCAAAAAAACCAAATTAATTCTGATTACACTCGCCTGTATTTTTGTGATTATTATACCATAAGGCAAAATCAGGTGAGTCAGAACCTAGTACATTCATAGTGATAGTGCACAGGTGGCAGTACTTACTCAATATTTCATAGCCAATGACTGGATCAGTATTATATTCTATGAGAAAACCAATACCGTAAAGAGAAGTAAAGCCAAGTTTGTGCCATGTACCATCAAATTAACTTGTCATATTCAAAATCTCCTCTTTTGATAAGTCTGGATCACAGTCATAGTAGTATTCTCTCACAGCTTTCCGACTCTCTTCCAGAACTTTTCCCTTGAGCAACAGGGCTTCTCGCTTTACAGAACGCTTATGATTGTGGTACGTTTTAAGGCTCATAAAATTCATATTTAATCTAGTACACAAGTTTCGGGGAGAAGAGTATCCTATATCTATAGATAGATTACAATCGATACTTTTGTCATTGATTTCAATTGCACTGCTCTTAGCATTTCCTATTAGAGGGCTAGATTCTACGTCAGTGATTTCCTCGCAATAAAAACACTGAAATACTAAACTAGTGGCTAATCCAAATCTTTGGCCAACTTTGAAAATGATTGTTGGTGTCCTACATAAATCACACTGAAGATTTGTGGCAATTTTCTGTAAAGCATTCGAGTGTATGAACAAATATTCACCATCACTACCATCATCTTGCTAATGGTTTGACTCTTGTTGACTTGGATTATTGAATAAGGCCGATTCTCTAGTTAATTCCACTAGTTCTGAATTCCATTTTGGTCTTATCTTGCAGAATTCCATGATTTTGAAGTTTCGCCCAATCTTCATTCATATTTACATTACTGGTCGCAGCCTCTGAAGGCATCGTTTTCTAGCAGTTCTCTTACTTTTGGAATTGCGTTTTTTATTTTTTGGGTTATGCTTGGGTTATGCTATGTCTTTAACTGTGGAAAAAAAATAATTTTTCACAGCATCAAATAGTTTACGCAGCACTCCAGAAACATGATTTCAACACAGTGATCATCACATATGATGCTATTGTAACCTCCAGTATTATCTACACTTAATTCATGCGTTTTTGATGAATTTCTGACTAATCTCATCATTCTTGTAAGTCCCATGCACGTCACTCACAACGCTTTCCTTATCCTGAGGAATCCTTGTTTGCTGCAAGATCCGTTTGGTTCATGACATTCCAAGAAAATCCTTGCCTACATAATTAGGAAGTCCAACAATTAAAATTGGGTTGAGTTTGAGACCTCTCATGATTTTGTTTGCTGCTGTCTGCAATAAGTGATGTAAAATTCGACAGTATAGCAACTAGAGGTGTATATGCGAATAAAAATACATGGGTGGGAGTAGGCGTGTTAATTACCATACGGCCTCCAGATCATCAACTCGGGAAAACACCGGGATAGGTTACCACCAGCGAAATTTGAATCCCAGAGATAGCAAATCTAGCAAAAAACTCCGCTTTAGATCTTAAGTTGTGTTGGGTAGTTTACTCTTTCGAGCAAAAATAATATGAGAATCGACTCCAGAGCTCTTGGAAATGTTTTGAAATAGCATGAAGAAACTTTGGCCCAAGAAAACAGAGTTTCTGACCAAAAATCACCAGTCTACACCTTAAAAGAATGAAAAAATCTTTTGGCCCAAAATCGGTATAGTCCTACCTTGAACCAACCTACCCCGGAACCGCTCGCGATTTTCCTCAGGTTAGGAGGCAAATAACGCTCTAGTAAGCACCACTCTCCTGTGTATCCATTCTTCTGATTTCTCTTTGTGCGGTCTTTCTCGCTTTCGGATGATCGCTGTCCTGACGAACTGCAAGATCTTGTCCGCAGCATAAAAGCCATGAGGTTCATAGGGCTGAGCTGGGTTCCGAGCCATGACCCGATTCCTCGTGCTTTACGTGCGTGTCGATAATCTCAAAGTGAGCGTGTTCAGCAGTATCCCAGTCCGACTCGTATTACTGGGACTCTGTTGTCTTTCTCCTATTGCATCCTCTCTCCTCAGTCCCAAATAAATATTCTATTCTATTCTATGGTACTTTGCTAGGTATATGCCGAAGCATCCGTGGCCGCTCACCGCTCGGGAGAGCCAGTAGTCAAGCTCTCCGTGCTCGTAGTCAATCCACCTGGTTATGTCGGAGATCAACCGGTGTGTCCATCTCCATTCAGTCGAAGTGTCACACTTTGTCTGCCACTTGGAGACAGTAGTGACCCTCGCTGTGTCTCGGATGATCGCCTCCCATGACGAGTTCAGCTCAACGCCTTCGGCTTTGAGTGTTTCTTGTGTATGCTAGACCATCACCCGTTCCTCAACCAATAGATTGATATGTGGTATCCGTGCCAACATGCAGGTTGCGTCGGGGGATACCGTGCGAAATGCGCTGATACCTCGGAGTCCCGCTCGGCGCTGTACCGGCCCATCGCGTCAGTCACCATGGAATTTCGGTACCTGTCCTCATATGGCCGCTCCGTAGAGCCTGATGGCGAGGTGCTCACCGTGTTTAGTAAGGATCTCCTTGTGGGCTTGGGCCCGCCGATGCCGGGCATCGGTTGTTGAAGCGCGGTTCTTACCCTTTTTGCTTTTATCGCGGCTTCTCCAACCTGCTCTTCGCTTCTCCAACTCGCAAGCAATCGAACCGCACGCGAAGATACTTGAGCTCCCTTTTAACAGGGATTTCGTACCCAGTGATGGTAAATACGGGCGGTCCGGAGGTCCACATCCTTGTGACAAGAACGGCTTCGCATTTGTGCTCCGTGAGCTGCGAGTTGTGGTCAGGGAACCAGTCACCAAAGTTATCCAGCATTTTGTTTGCGATGGTGCAACGACAACAAGGGCTGCGTCGTCCGCAAAGCAGAATAGCTCCGCTCCGTCCGTGAGTTTGACGTCTGATTGAATAAAGATCTATCTATATCTACCAATACACTGTATTTCTCTCGCCTGGATTGTGAAGCCCCGCAGAGTCTTCAGCTAAATGAACCATCCGTCTCTCTGATAAGTGATGACTACTATGCATTACGTCGCTTAGAAACAAGCCCGCTTACTTAGATATCCAAAATTGCATGCCGCTGTCAGATTCTCGTGCGTACGTGCACGTTCAGCGACCGTCCCGCTTCAAATCGCGCACATTGCAAATAACGAGGCTCGCGCGTCACCGCTGTCACGGATTGCAAAAAATGTGAAGCTTTGGCTGGCTTCACCGCGGCAGCATGCGCGGGCTGTGATTACTGATCTCGCGCGGCTGTCGAGTCGGGAACGTGCGCGCTATACAGCGGGGTCTCCCGGGCGCCGCAATATCTCTGGCTCGCGCTCGACGGCGTTCGCCCGTTCGCACTTGCTAACTCCTCTCTGCACAAACACACCCAGGGACGAGAGCGCGCGTACGCGAGAGGCAGGCCGGGGCGCGCGGCAGAGCGCACAAAAGCTCGGGAACAAACATCGGCTCGGCGCGTGAAAAATGACGGCGCGCGAGATAAACGACCGGTAGCAGCAGCAGCAGTTTGCCCGCTCGCCACCCACACGCGTTTCCCGAGCCTCGCGCAATATCCCCGTACCCGTGTACACATCCTCCGTGCAGCCGGACGCGCGCTCGCGTGTGCGGGTTGGGACAATATCACGCGCGCGAAGCTGCATACGCGTAGCTCCGAGCGAGAGGAAAAGCAATCGGGGAAACTCGGCTGCCGGAGACGTAGCCACAAATGTCACGCGCGGGTCAGCTCGCGGCTGCTCGCTATAACCAAGCGTCGCTCCGGCGAGAGACAAGCAGAGGCTTAGCGCGGCGCTTATCTGCGACTCGCCGCTGAATGGCGCAATAACGCGCGGCGAGCACCGTCGTGGCGATAATACGCGGCTCGCCCGGCGATGCAAGTCGACGTCATCCGAATATACGCGGTAGTCAGCAGTGTCTCTTTGTGTAGAGAGTTGCTGCGGGTCGAGTGCGACATGCCCGAGGCGCCACTCGCGCTCTTCAGCGGCTCTCGCACCGAGGTCGGGTCCAGCATCGGCCGCAGCAGATAGAGCCCGAGGTGAGGGTCGAGGACAGCGGCATCACCGCGGAAAGTGCCGCGCGCCTCGCTGGAAATCGGCTGTCGGCGTTCAGAGAGCCACATCTCACCGGCGCAAGGTGCAATTTGGAGCAGATAGAGGGAGGAGCGATGAGGGGCCCGGTGGTGCTGGTGGTGCTACTGGTGGTGCTGACGCTGGCGAGGTGCAGGCCGACGGGCGACAACGAGCTGAGCGCTGGCAAGGGCAGCTTCATCCCCTTCAGCAAATTCGACGAGGAGCGCGAGAGGCGCAGGGAGCGAGACCTCAAGAACGGCCCCGAGGAGAAGGTGCAGCAGGGCGCGTTCATCATTCCGCCGACCGTGTGCGGCGAGGACCACCTGCTCATTCACAATCGCTGCCGCCGGGTGTACTAACTGCGGTGAGTCCGAAACCCTTGTTTGATCGTGCTCGAGGACGGGTGACGAGTGCACTCCAGCCGCGTGTGCAGTGCCACTTCCTCTCTCTTTCTCTCTCGCTCTCTCTCTCTCTCTCTCTCTATCTCTTTGACTGTATTGCTCCGCAGCGCCGCAGATTCGATCCGAGAGCTCGCGAGAACAGAGAAGGCGATGGATACACACAGAGCCGACGCGGACTGCAGCCACTCGCGAGCGACGATTACGCGCTCGATTGATCGAGATAACGATTCTATTGTGCCGAGCTGTTGCGTCGCGTGTGCTACAGGACCGTTTATAGCTATATGCCTCTCGTTGCGATGCAATTGCTACATGCTGATGATGATGCTGATGCCGCGACAGATGCCCCTCTGAATACGCGCATCCACGTAACTCGTGCTATTCAAATGCTCACGCTTGACCGATGGAGGGCTTGTTATTTTCCAAACTCAATTTGTAGCTTTGTAGGCAGCACTTTGACCATTTTTGGAATACCAAAAGTGGGATGTTGATTTGAGATTGAACTTGTAGCGATTGCTATCGATAATTGAAGAGAACCAAGAACAACTTACATTTATTCGAGATAAACAAGAGGGCTTCTCATAGATTCTTTTGGGATACATTCCATGAGAATATGTATATGTATCATTTCGTTTCGCAGAGACAGTCTGGACGTGATCCCAAAGTCGATTGTGACCTACTCGCGATGTAATTAAATATTCTTATAGGTCAGGATTTTTCATTTTTTCGTATCGAATTCTGCGCCGGGCTTCTCTACATCACAGTCGTTGCGAGTACCACAATTGTCGAATTTTCACATTTCTCTTCGAACTTTCAGAATATCGCAAGGTTCAAAAGTAGCGCCGATTATAGAGGATTTATAAAACAGGCGTTACTTTCCAGATCCGCAATATCTCAAATTTTCTTCGAAAAATTTGAAAACTCAACAATGTCAGCAAGCATGCAATTAAAATAAAACTCCGTCATGTTCTGAAGTAATTACGAGGAGAATCTGATTGAAAATCTCTCTTTTTATTAAAAAAATATAGGCCCTTGGCAAAGCTATGTAATTATTCATCACCAGATTTATCATTATTGAGATCCCATTTTCATTAAGTTGGCAGAAATCCAAGGAATTTCCGTAAGAATCGGAAGAATGCAAGAAATATCTGAGAACTGATATGAATGCATTTTGTTTTTGTGTAAGACTACAAAGCCAACTAGAAAAAAGTGCCACCTGATACGCTATTTTTTTACGCTCTGAGCTTTTATACCCAACAGCAGTTTCAATTACGATCGTTAGTAGTTTGAAGAGATTACGGCTATATTTCAACATGACGCATACGTAGAACGAATCAACGTGAAACGAACTAGGCGGCCCTGTGCTGATATCGATTTATCCGTATCCGAAACATTTCGACACTCATTCAAAGTAAACAAGTGAAGCTGATTTTTCACGCGCCGTTGGTGATCGTTTCGAAACATTCACATTCAAAGCTATCAACGAACGACGAATAAAAATGTACGCCATGAAGTCTTTTCATTCGATAATAGTCGCTGACGTTTTTCATTCAATCCTTGGGTGTATAAATATGCACTCAGCCGTGAAGGGTGCATTTGTTCAATTTGGGGGAATTACTCGCTAGAGGGCGAGCAATGTTTCTATTCGACCTCAATAATGCAATGATATCCCGCGAGCAGTCACCCAATGGAGGGTTGATTGCTATTCTCTCATCAACATTTCATTTGTTTTGACGTTCTAGTATCCGGTCATAGACCAATTCTGATGAGATTGTTTTGTTGAGAATGGCTAGCTTAATTGATAGAGTTTGGTGGATCCACGGCCTCTACGCCAAGTTAAATTTTGTCATTTATCGCCTTCTACTTCTAATAAAAACCTATCAGTTAATTCCAAGTACTACTTTATCTAAATCAACGATACTCACGCACTTGAAAAATATTGCGTGGACTACACAAATGTGAGATTTCATCGGAAGTGATCTTCAAACCAGGCTTCTGGAAAATGCGCTTCCTTATAAATGAATATCTGTCTACTGCTCATTAGAATTTCTCTTGGTCAATAAAGCCTCAAGCTCGCTTTGTCGCTACAATATTCGTGTAGCATGTATGGGTCACGTGAGACTGGCCACATCACCGAGGCTTCAAATTCATGAAGAATTCAAAATCTCTCAAACGAGATGAGCCATATTAAATAATCCGATATATCGGAAGAGCGAGCTCAAATGGATTCTTATTGCACATGGAGCAACCACCGACCGCGACTGCCCGTACCCCTATTGTACGGCGGCTCAAAAACGAATATTAATGCTCAGAGCCTCTCGCGGACCGCTCTCGAGGTATGATGCAGCGGCTTCATAGATTGTTAATTAATCGCCACGGCAGGATCCTCAACGTGCTCGTCCGACGCCAGCCTCGCTCGCGTCAATAATTGATACGCGCGTATACATCAATGGGGTGTATAGCTTCACCCGGTTATACGGTGGGCCCCGAGCTAAAATCACGCGCATAAAATATGAAAGTCTCGGCGCCTCGTGAATATTTCATCTTCTCGCCCCGATTGAATGGCGCTCGTGCGTGTAGCGTATAGAGCAGCCCTTTCAGCCGTACTCTAGAATTTAATAAGGACTCGCGGCCTTTATGCACTCCATGAGACAAACTCCCGCGCCTCTTTTTTCCCTCGTTGCCTCGCGACATATCCGTAAGAGCGACGCAAGTAGTACGAGGCCGGGACTAGCCAGACAAGCCCACTCGGAGAGCGGACGCTTGCAGTTTTGTTTGGCCAACTCCGACCGCGCTCGCAACTTCTTTCCCGTAAGGAGCTCACTTACTTTTCCTTCCCACCTCCCACGCGACTCATGCATTTTCATGTCTGTCATTGTGCGCCAGGCTACGGCCCTCGAGAGCATACGTTCGGTTTAGATACGCCTCTCTCTTTCTTGCTCCAGCCGCGAGCTCGAAATTCTTCATACCACATAAACAGCGTAGCGTCACCGAGAGCGTCACACACAGCCCGCCGCAGCTCTTTACGAGCTCGGCGCGTTATTCAAATTTCTTTTACTCGCCGCGGCGCGCGTATACGTCGTACATGGAGCGCCGAAGCGTCGACGGCCTCGTTGTCGTCGACGTCGTCGAAAAATTTAATTAGCCAGCGCCTCGACCCCCCAAGGCGGATTGAAATTTCATCGGGTACTCGCGTGGGGTCAGAGTATATAGATCGCTCGGTGCGCGCGAGATCCATTCAATTTGAGCGCGGTGGCGCAGCTGCGAGCAGGTGCAATTTTAATCGCGCATAGCTCTCCGCACTTGCCAGGCGCTTTGGCGTCCCAACTTGGCCTCGCTCGCACACACGTGCGCGCAGACGATCGTCGCAAAATTCGCGCTGCAACTGGCGCCCACCCACGCGTTTGGGGCGAATTTCCGGGCAGCTCGCGCGCGACGGCGTGGTGGCAAAATATCCAATTTCGTCAAAACGCTCTCTCTCTCTCACTCTCTCTCTCTCTCTCTTTCTTTCTCTCTTCAACCCCCATTTTCGCCGACTCGCGAATCATAAATGCGAATTCTTTGCCGTCTCCGGCAGCCCCTCTGCACCTGCTCTTTCTCTCTTTGCGCGCGTTAGTCCCGGAATTGCCACTCCCTCTGTCTGTCTCGCTCATTTTGTCTGTTCCGCTGCTTTGGCTTTGGCCCGCGGGCCGCCGCACGCGTCGAGGCCTCATCTCGTCGCGGAATGGAGCGCCGCACAAAGGCGATGGCGCACCCCCTCTCCTCTCTCTCTCTCTCTCTTTCTCAATGGGGCGAATTTTTCACTGGCTCGTGCCCATTATGCAGCCACGCTCAGGCATTTCGGCCTCTCGATCTCCGCGAATATAATAATCCGCTTTCTGAAAAGCTCTCCGCAGTCGTCTGTATCAATGGCTGCACTTATCGCGCACGGCTGACTATTCAGAGCCAGTGCTTCGGTACACCCAATAAACGAGGCTCTCCTCTCTCTCTCTCTCTGTGAGCGCGCATAATGGCACTGGGCCCGAGAGTCGATATATAATCCACGCATGGTAGGAGCGAGCGTATTGGAAGCGAGTGACTGGGGCGCGCGTATATCGATTCGGCCGGGCCGAAATCATTGAAATGGGGCGTCGCAGATCTGCAGTCGGACAGGTGGCGCGTCGCGCTGGGGGATTATTTATCGGGCAAATGCGCGCGGGGGCGTGCACATGCGGCTATTTATGCGGCGCACACGCGACATCGGCGGCCGTATGGCTCCGCGCGCTGCATTACGGGAGTAGACGAGAGAGGGAGAGAGAGCGACGAGACGGACAGGCGCGACATAGAGCCGCGGGGAAACGAGTGCGTGCATCGCGCGGTTCGCAGATAGACCCTCCGCGTCGGTTTGGCTCTATGTATACGGGCACGTACGAATCGATACGGCATTATCGCATTACGCCAGAGCCGGAGCACCGAGCTGCTGTTCGGCGGCGGCTCACGGCCTCTCTCGCTCCCTCAGCGCGAGCCGCTCTTGATTTATGCCGCAGATAGCGCACACGGATAGACGTCTCTATCCTCCCGTTCCGTGTCCCTCCTCTATCTCTCTTTCATACATCAGAGCGGCCCGGCTAGTCTGTATCTCTCCTCTCTCTTCTTTCTGCCTTGCTCTTTCGCCTTTATTACAAACACCAGCGCAGACAGAGCATGGTGCAGAGATAAGCGCGTCTTGACCAAGATGAAAAAAAGTTAGATTTTGTTTCTCAAACCTCGGTCATCACGAGATCCGAAAAATTGGCCTCTATAAATTTGTAAGGTAGTCTCAAGAGGGGAGATAAAATTGTCTGAAGACAAATAAGGTATGTATGTCTCGTGGGTATCGCATGTATAAGACCATTTTTGATTCATCATAATATGTAAAAAATTTACTCTTGACGCGATACATGTTGTAGCAAAAATTCTGAGTGATTGAGAGTCACCTACTACAAATGTAAGAAATATTTTCGCAATGTAATGAAGAAATGAGAGGGAGTGAAATTCAACAATCTTTGCAACTTGAACAATAATTCCAAGGGTTTGTGACCATAGTTTTCAAGCTAAGGTAACTAAAAAACTTCAACGCATTCCAGCTCGTTTTAATCTCCTTCAGTTCATCTAATTTATTCACAGACTCTTAGGAACAAGCGCTTACACGAGCAAAATCAATTACCTTGTCTTGATCATTAGTAGCTGATTCAGCTCGACTCAGAATCCATTCGATTGCATATTGAAGCATGACACTACAACGAACAATATTCTTCCCAGAATTCCACGGAAAAAAGATCGAAGAGCTCCAAACTTCTTTTATGAAATATTCTATGTTAAATTCAAAGATCCTGTACTACAAAATGATTTAATACGTAACAAAGTCAGGACATTCGAAGCGAGTTAAACCTCAATCGGCTGTTCTTCAAGATATACAGTGTGCTTCTTATCCGCATTTCCAGTTTCATGGAAGTTGAACGCAAAGTAGGAATTCATTCAAAGGAAGAGTATACTCAAATTGAAAGAGATTTTCACCAGTTCTGGAGAACTTGAGCTTCGACTTCATTACGAGAGCTAGCTTGAAGTTGCTGAATGCATCCAAACTATAAAAACGCTGAAAATATGAGTTGAGCTGCTCCGAGTTGATAATTTTATCCTTCAAAGATGGGAGAGCTACCCGTCGGCCTGTGTACAGAGCCACGAGCCCCGCTTTCCTCGCCCGATCCTCCATCAGCTCTTCTCGAGTCTCCGGCGCACTGGGCGATTCAGCAATTTCAGCCCCGTCGAAAATCTCGGATCAACGATGATACCACCACCGCCGCAGTCGAGAATGCCCCTCGCGGATCATCCGAGCTCTCTCGCCGCCTGCGACTCGACCAAGAACCATCGAGTGTATCGCACACGAGAAAATTTATTCAGCCCCCCGCACCATCTGCTGCAGCACCATCTCACACTCTGAGAAAGTGTATAGTCACCAATACACGGTGTACGAACGTGTATCATGTGCCATGTGGGTCACCCGACGTCGTCTCGCTCGCTCTTTGGGGGGATGATTGATCGCGACGGGCGACTGCTGACGAATGCCTCGCGCGGGGCGCGCTTCAATAGAGAACCTCGGCGCGAGAATCACGGCTGCTGCTGGTGCCGGTGGGAAAAAAAGGACGAGGGATATAGACATGTGCTGGCGGCGCTCAATCCAGTGCGGATGGGGCACAGAGAGCGAGAAATAGAGCTGGCTTTCGTATACTGCTGCAGCAGTCGCGAGCTATCTATCTCGTATTCGTATCGCGCGCGCGCTCTCCGCCGTCGTCGATTTCTCGGCGGGACGCGCGGCTGTGTGCGGAGAAGTAGTCGAGAGAGGGAGCGGCCCGCCGCGGAAATTCCGTTTTCGCAAACACACCGAAAGTAGTCTGCGAGTACGGAGCGCGTGGTGTACGTGTGCGAGAGACGGCGCGTGCCTCAGACTGCGCTCTCGAGAGTGTATCGCAGTTTATGCCTCGAGACTCGCAGCCCGAGCGAGTGGCTCAAATATTATGATTCGCCGCGAGTCATGCCCGAATTCCAAATGAAAACTGACGCAGGGCAAACTTGGCTCCGCAGCGACGAGCTACACTCGCCCCTATACGCGCGCGCGCTCGACTTTATGCTCAATGCCACGGCTGCGAGAGTGCCTGCATCCACACATACGCTCGGAGCAGCTCTCGATACAGCGATGCCGCGAAACGCACTCTCGTTGATGGAGTAGCCGCTGATGATATGGATTACCCCTTTGCGAGGCGCTCTTTTTTCCGCGCATGAATGCGCGATGCGCGCAAAGTGGATGACGCGAAGCGACCGGGGCCAATGAGAGCGCGACGAGGTACTCGGGCCGTTGAAAACAAATTAGAGACGACGACGGATCCGAGCAACTTTGCAACTGCGTCGGGGAGAGAGGGAGAGAGTGGGGCCAAAAGTGTAAGCGTGTTTACAAGTCCAATTAGCGACAAATGAGTGCGCGGCGGATCGAATTAGGCGGCGCGCATTTCGGCTCTGCAGCGGCGTACCGGTGTGTATGATATACCAGAGCGACACACGCCAGCATAGTTGGCAGTCTCTTCAGAATCCTTCATTAGGAGATTTCATTAATCCCTAGTCAAAGCTGGAAGCCCCGTGGCGGCACGAGCGCGCCTCTGTATAACTACGTGTTTCCGCGCGCGCACTGCATATCGCAAGAGAGAGAGAGAGAGTCGCTGTAAGCGGCCCGGCGGCAGGTAAATTTAGTTGCACACGCGTCCCAATTAGGCCAAATGCGCGCCGGGGAGAGAGCGAGAGAGCGAGTTGAGCTTCGCGAGTGGAAGTGTGTTCAGTTCAGGTGTATACGTGCAGGCGGTGGATCGAGCGCAGATAGCCGGCTAATTTGTCGCGCTCGGATTTCGCGCGGAGCGAGGTGTGGCTGGTTTGCGTTTCCATCGCTCGGGAGCTCGCAATAAGCCGCGATATCCAGCATCATCGCGCGTACACGCGAGAACCGCCAAAAAGATGATAGCGCATCGGGAGGCTGCGCGAGCACGCGTACAATTGGCTGCAGAGCGAGCAGCGGATCGTATCCTCCTAATTGGGCGATATCCGACGCAGACGGCCCTTATGCGCGCGTCTTCGCTCTCGGTACTAATTCCCGCTGCGATGTGCGCTCGGAGCTTTTATGTACGAATATGTGTACGCGCGCTCGCGATGAGCTCCGGCAAACGAATGGATGCGCTCACACGTATCCACGCTCGGAGGCCGAAGCATATACATCTAAAAGCGAATATGGCGAGAGAGCGACTACTCGACACTCGATGAATACGTCGGATAAGCGAACGAGGGCGACGACGGCTCTGTGCCGCGGAGCGCGAATTAATTTGCCGCGAGATTTGCCGACAAATTGGCGAGAGTGGGATATACTAGCCGTCGCGTTTTTATAGCGCACGCGCGGGGGCACGACCGCTTCGTTGCGCTATTTATACTGCCAACTGGCCGGCGATCTCTGATAGATATCCACACTACGGCTTGTTTGCCCCGATATTTTTTTCCCATTTTCACCTATCGGCGATCGATGACTCCTCTTTTTTCTCCATCCCTCTTTTGTCGCCTTCTCCCACGACTAGCGTGAAAAAGTTTTTCACCCTCTGAATACACGACTCTCAATATAACAACCACGAGAAATTGCCTCCTAAAGCGGCAATCAGCTTCTCCACGTCGTCGAGCCCAACGCGCTGATGACTCGATCGAGCGGACCTACAAGTCGAACCATCTGATGTTGCCGTTGTTACGTCCGCTCTCGCTGATTTCTATAAACTTTGATTTGGCCCCGGTAAAACGGTGAATAATTGATGGTAAAGTAACGCAAGCGCGACGCCGGATTTAAATTGATTTGCGCGTCGAGCCGGGAGAGCTCGCGCATCATGTTTGCCCGTGGCTCGCAGTAATTTGACGGCGGTTTATCTCGTTTAATTAAACAGTTAAGCAGTCGCAGAAATACCGCGCGATCGACCAACTTGCGGCATTCGGGATTCCTTGTGCGCTCCGAGCCGATAATCAATTGATTAAAATTGTATTAAGCCCCGGCGCGCGGCGCGCCATCCGGCCCCGACACTCGGCACGGCTCGCTCCATTCCAACTCGGGTATTATACTCGTCGATGAGATCGACCCACGAGAAAGGCATCCCCAATCGAGCATCCCGAAGCTTGTTCCCTAACTCTCCGCCCCTAAGCAGATGTACAGTAGCGCCGTTGTCTTCAATTTTATCAGTACGGCTGTAGATGTAAGTAAATATAGTTCTCGACAACAACCACAGTCCTATCGTGATCCGATTCATTCTCAATTTCAATCGATAAGATTCAATAATCAATAAGAATGAGACTAGCACCACAAATTGTGCATAACATTGAGAGTCAATCAAAATGTAAACACGACGTTATGCACAAACACAAGTCGAATTTGTATGAATATTAATGACATGGTTTTCATTATCTGTTGCAGATCCCGTCGTATGGTAAAAATGCAGTGTTTTCCTATATGCAGAGACTGATGAATTGTTTAGGACTTCTCAAAAAAAAATAATCACCCCGCATCATTTGTATATTCTCAATGGCTATACATATTCCTACAAATCTCATCTTACAAACAAGGTATCAGAGATAAATTTTGTGCAGATATTGAATAAATATCACGCTAATTGGCAATTAATTAGCTTGTTTGAATAGCATCTCTTAATTAGTGGGTAAGACAGGAAGAGAAACCTTCTTTCCACCAGAAACTCGAGAGAAGCTACCTTCATTGAAAAATCACATCACGTAGTGGGAGTAAGAAAAACCCTGGAAAAATACTGCTATGAGCATTTTGGAAGAGATAAAAGTTCTACAAAGTACCCACAATAGATGACTCGAAATTCTCAGAGTGTGTGTAAAATTCACCTCTCACAGAGTCATCTACTTGTAATTTTTCTTAATTTTCTCTAATGTACCAAGATCTTTTTGTTCTTAAATCATGATTAACTCCTGACCCAGATGGAACATCTGGGTCAACTAAAAGCAACCCTCGCATTTTTCTAAATGGAGGGCTTGATGCTGGTTATTGGAAAAATATTCGCTCTCCCTACAAATTTGCATGAATCTTCTTACTTCCATCAAGTCTCTCATCATCATAGTCCCCAGCTCGTATGCAAAAGCGGGATTTTGATTTTTATGTTACGCATTATTCATGATAGAATACAATGAATTATTGAAGGATGTGCCCTTAATGCACAAAGCAATGGGAACACGCCGTTGGCTCATTGGCAGACTGAATCAATGAATGTCTGATTCAACTTGCTGACAATTGTAGTACCCACAGTATATCGCTTTTGAAAGAGATTTTGAGCAGTTAATTTAAACATATACTCACGTCATTCAAGTTACAATAATTTTTGAGTTTAGTTCTTGCATTCCACAGACCTCACAAACGCCTACTATATCGATTATTTTGAACAGTGATATCAATAAATTAAAAATAGTTCGGGTGTTTTCGTAACATTGATCGAAAATATCTAGAAAAAACTCATGAGCCCTTCGAAAAAAGTTATTCAGTTTGAAACAGACTCCAAGTTTGATTGGGATTTCTAGCTATCCCTTGCTCTATCCTGAACACAAACAACTACAGAGGAAAGGAGGAGAACCAATTTCGAGCTCAAGTGAAACTAGGATATCTCAACAAAAAGTTTGTACATCGTTATCGATGGCCTATACAGGTGGATACGGACCGACGTAGGTAAGACTTTCTTTGCAATATTCGACAAATATATTCTCAATGAGGACGATTTTTCGTGAAATTATCTGATTACGGGAAAACTTCGCTGTTCGCGGTCAGAAACTCATATCCATCGCAATGCGAAGTCAACCCTGCCACAAAGAGTGAAGATATGATAAATCTTCAAAAGTTCCGAATCTGATGATCGATGAATAAATTACATGTTCATGGTCAAGATCATTACACCACTCAAGGAGCTGCTGAAGAAACTGCAGCATTTAATCTATGACTGCAGAATTTGAGTGTCTTGTCCAATTGTCAGGCAGCTCTTATTTTGCTATTGGAATCTCCAGAATAACATTATACGTCAATTTATATCGAATTTTGTTTATCCGTTCTTTCCGGATGCATAACGAATAATGTGAACTCAATTCATGTATTAATTCCTTATTCAGGATAAAGAGAGCAACATTAATCCAGGCATTTTAGCTCTGTGGAACGAGACACTCTATCCCGCACTCGAGACACATTTCCTTGGGATGTAACTGTAGCGATTATGATGTTCTTTTCAGCTTTTCCTTCGCGTTTTTGAATAGCTCGAATGTAATCATCACGTCTATCCATATTTCGAAAATCAAATCTAATACCTGGATGATAGTATGAAAATTTCTCGTAAAACGAATCCACATGTGAAGTATTTCCCACCAAAGACCTCTTTTCGAACTTTTTCTTAGTCGTGTACGCTTGGAATCTGTTCTAAAAACTATTGTCGCAGGGTTTCTTAACTGGAAACGCGCCCCTCAATGCTTTAAATTCTGTGTGATATGTCAACCTTGGACAGAATTTTAGCAGCATCAAAATCGAGGCCTATTTTTGTTGGCCTTTTCGAAAGTGAACTTACGCCACTTTGGTTGGAAACACTCGATGTAGGGAGTCGCCAAAAGATTTTTGTTTGCAACATTTTTACTTACCTGAGAAAATAAAAACGCTATGAATGTTAGAGTTCATTTTATGACATTTTGCTCACTCCCATGGATTATTTGGAGACACGCTAGAAAAGACTCTGCGTGCATATTACAGCTTGGCTCTTGGAATATGAATAAAATTCCATGCATATCAAAGGCTTACTCATCATATTAACTTTTCAACGCAACATGAATGTAACATCTCGTTTATCCGGAACCTGTGGAATGAGCCAGTATCAGCGAATCGTACTGATGAATATACAAAGATCCAAGATTCGACCGTGAAAGGCGCGAAATGAAGCGCAAGAGCCTCTGCATATTTCAAACACGTTCGAGATTTGAGCTCGAAGGTGTCTGCCGAGGATCCGATTCAATTAAGAATGAAGGACGGGCCGGGCTTACTAGGTGAGACTTTCGAGCGGAATATCAAGCCGAGGTAATTGCAATCGCGCCAAGATGTTCCCGGGCTAAGTAATTTTATGGACTCTTATATGAATTGCTTCGTCTAATTTTCCAAATGGATGATCAAGACGCATTCACGGCGATGATTCATCGTTAGTCCAGCCCTCCTCTCCAGCCGAGTGTTAACGAGTCAACGAATCCCAGATGATATCTCGAGAGCGCGGAGCTCGTCCAAGACTTCCCGAGGGAGACGGCCGGAGTCGTCGCGACCGAGCTCGAGACCGAGAAATTCATACGATCGCAATCGGTTTTTGGAGAGTGGGCGAGATCAATGCACGCGCTCGAGGGCCCATTCAAGCTGCACGCTCGCGCCTCAATGGAGCAAGACGCCGCGCTGAGAGGGCCTTCATTCATCCTCAAATTGTCGCGGACTCTTTTCGCCGAGCCACCCTCGCCAAACGAATGCCACCCGAGAGCGGAAGAGCAGAGAGAGAGAGAGAGAGAGAGAGATAGATAGATAGATAGATAGATATACCCTTTATTCGCACAGAGGCAAAAAAAAATAAATCATTCAATATAAAAAT
>JAPYYZ010000929.1:0-17416 GCA_030522705.1 Eretmocerus eremicus
AGAAATTGGAGTTGATATTTTGAATTTCAGGGATGAAATGGGATGAAATGAGTATTCTGGAGAATGTCATAATGACTCCATTTGTGTGTGAATTGTCAATGAATCCATTTTACATTATTTCTCGTAAAACTAGCCTGAAGCTGATGCAATGAACAGGAATTGATTCTTATGAGTGTTTACGAATGAAAAATCATTATCAAGTTGACTATTCACCAGAACCTGATTTGATTGTGAGTTAAACAAAGCTTTCGCATTACGTATCTACAATTGGAAGTTGTCTCCTTGATGAATCGTGGGATGGGATCAATATCGAATTTTGAAAGAATTTGCAGGTTGACATAGTTAGCTTCCTCTCAGAAATGGCTCACTCAGGTCAAATTGTGCAATGGTCAGTAATCAGCCTGCTTCTGACGGCGAGGAATGAAGATTGATTGGCTCTCTCCCTTGAAATGGATGGTCTCAGTACTCGAAATAGTGAGTGATGGGTTTTTGAATCCTCATTTACTTTGAAAACCTCCCTGTCGATTTGCAATATTCCGCCGGGTGAATAGTGAATCTGAGATTTGATAGTGATGAAGGAGCACAATGAATCATTGCAATAAAAAACCTCAAGAATCCCGTGAACGTTGATGAAGTATATCAGTGTCATAGACCTGTCAACCGCAGGGCCTATTAGAAGACATCGACTCAAGTCTGTGAGTTTTGAGTGTGAATCAATTTTGATCATGAGTCCTTACTCGTTCGTGGCCCCAAGAATATTCACAGGGATATCAATAAGGTTTGAGATTCAACAGAATTCTAGTGAAAGTTGATATAGTTATGTAGAACAAGAAAGAATCTCAGTTGACAGATTATAACCCAAATATTTTGATGATGTGAAGTACGTGGATGAAAACCACTGACGCGAGAATCAAGTTATGTTAGAGTGGGATAATAACAGGACTTCAATTTAGAAATCATCAGTTCGACCTCTGCCACACTGTTTGCAACTGGCATGTGTATATCCTTCTAACATGAATCAACCATTTCCACTATTTATGACTCCTCCAATCCACAAGAGAAAGAATGTTTCATAAGTTACAGATACGTTGCTAAGTATGAAAAGTCGGTAAACAACTATCGATCCCGACTGAGTACGATCTACTTGATTGTTACGGGATGCAGAAATCATTGAAAATCGTCTGGACTACCCGGCTACATTTAACTAGGTGGGCTGACTGGATTTTTTGAGAATCTTGACAAACCCATAGGATTGGTCTCTTGCATTATCGAGATTCTGTTGAATGAAATTGAAGAGACGTGGATAGTGCCCGATCCACGTGATATTGCCAATTACACTTGAGGTGTCCAGGGCAGTCTCAGAAGCAAAGATGTCTTCTGTATCCGGTTTAGAAATGACATCTCACCGATGGCGCACAAAAACACTTCAAACTCTTCTTTTGTGAGAGTTTGAATAAGTTCTCGACTTCATCACGGAATCACCCCAGTTATTCTTGAGTCGAATAGATGGAACATCTTAAGCGCAAGTTCTATGATTATTTGAGTTTCTGATGGATCCTTCGGAATCCACAAAAGTACTACTAATCTTTAATTACAGGTAATTCGCGGTTAGCGAGAGTTGACTAAACTCGATTACCCCCTTTAAGCGAACTTGGAACAGCTCGTCGGGGGTACAAGGAATGGGGACGGTAAAGATTATGTGCTTTTGTGGATCCAGTGCACCTAATCCCTAGAGTTCACGCATTCATGTGAGCTGCATTATTTCTGCCATTATTTTTTCTTGATGAAATGAGCGTTCTTCAGAATTCACCCGATACTAGGTATTAAGTGAGATTGCAGGAAGTTCCTCGTACACATTTTGACTACCTGTATAGTTGGGCGGAGGACCGATATAACCCGTTTTCCGCTCAAGTAGATCTTGTCACCGTTGAATCCTCCCAGCTCTTCTCAGTTTACATTGGTATAGTTCTTCTGAATGGAAGTTCTCTTACTATTATTTGAATCCTCAGTGGGTTCTACGGGACCTCTAGAAGTGGTATTAAGTCTTAGTTGCAGGTTTTCCACGGAGGTTCATTGATTTGGTCGATTCAAATTCGATGTCCTTCGAACTGCTCGTACAAAGTGGGGGACTAAAAAGGATCGAGTCCAGATCCAGTCCAAACACACAGAGTGACTGCGTCATCCGATTTTGGAAAGCATCTAGTTCGTATGAGTCTTTCTTTCAAGGCCAATATTACATCCTGGTCATTTAAGAATCGTGGATTCTAAAAAATCCACGTAATTTTGGAGCTACTATTTGAAAGTTGCAGGATAGCCTAACGGGTGAAAATTCCCACACTTTCCACAGATTCCAGACGTCAAACAGTTCATCAAAATCCATACACCACGTACCTTTCGTTCAAGTTCATCGTCTCATCATAGACACGCCCGAGCAGTTCTTACTTACAGGGATATGCCTTCTAAACGCAGGTTCTATTAGGATAATTTGAATTATCAGTGGGTTCTTCGGAATCCCCAGAAGTAGTATCTTTCTCAAGTTACAGGTCCTAAGCGAGTTGTGGAGGCCCATTAATCCAGTTAACTTCGATTGAACGCGTTTTCTACTACTTTTCGTTGAGGATAAAGAAATATAAAGAAGGAAGTTGGCCGTGAAGTTTAGAAGGCTCATCTTGTCTTGCTGTCTCGAAATTGAGTCAATTCGGATGAGTTGTTCCAAGTACTACAGACATTTCTTCCCATAAGAAAGTGGACTTGTGGATGCCCCAGATTCCACGCAATACTGTTCTCAACCTTGAGAGTTACAGAGAATTTCCGGGAGTAAGAATTCCTTGTGCAGATTACGAGAGTCGTACAGTCCATCACCCAATGCCACTCGCCTGCCACCGGAGTTGATCGGATCATCGTGGTATCTTCCCAGTTTTTCTCCGTGGATATCGGCGTGCACCGTCTAAACGCAAGTCCTGGTTCAATTATATTAATTCTCGGTGGGTTCTCCGGGACCCCCAAAAGCAGTAGCGCTACTTAGTTGCAGACCATACATGGGCTGTGAAGATCCATCATCTTGTTGACTCCGATTGAACAGACCACCGACTATTTCATCAAGACGGGAAGGCAATGAAGGGTCAGAATTGCGCCGCTTGGTGTACTGGACGTGTTTTGTCATCCTGATCCTGACCCAATTTGGTTGAGTTATCCCAATTAATATCTAGACATTTTTTCCCCATAAATGGTAGACTTGTGGATTCTCCAAAATCCACGCAAGCATACGTCCCATACTTGAGAGTTACAGAGTAGTTCCGAAGTCGGAGACGTCTCCTTAGATGTTTCACACATCGCTTAGACCAACCACCAATGTCACTCGCTAACTGTTGAAGTTGATCGAGCCATCGCCGAAGCTCTCCCAGCTGTTCTCAGTGGATTTGAGTGTGCAACTCATGAACGCAAGTCCTAGTTCCATTATTCCAATTCTTAGAGGGTTCCTCGGGACCCCCAGAAGTGGTAGATAGCGTTTTTAAGTTACAGGTCATATGCGGACAGTGCAGGCTTATTGAGCCTGTTGACTCCGATAAGATGCGCTCCTCTTCACTCCTAGTCCAAGATGGGAAAACAAGGAGAAGTCACGATCGTGGGTCTTGGTGGGCCGGTTGTCGCACCTCTTCATCGTGGAACTCGGTCAAATTGTATGAATCCACCCAAACGTCTTAGACGTCTTTCCATCTCAAATATTAGATCGTGGATTCTTCAGAATCCACGCAATGTTGGATCTCATCTTTGAGAGTTACAGGGAATTCAGAGTGTGAAGAGAAATCTTCACACTTCGAGCATCGCACAGACCATCGACTGGAATCGACTACATCCCATGAAAGTTGATCGTAACTTCGGGGGAATCGGCGTTCTCAATCGGCGTGAATATGCACCTCCTGAACGCAAGTTCTGGTCCATGTATTCTCATCCTCAGTGAGATTTTTGGGATCCCCGGAAGCGATGTCCTGACTAAGTTCTAGGCCATTTGTGGGTTGCGGGATTCCGCCGTCCTGTTGACTCTGATTCAACGCGCTAGTCACCTTCAGTGTAGGAAGATGGAGAAGAAACACGACCCTTTTGCTAGCTTCGCTGATTTCGTCTTGTCACCTCGGAAATGGGCCATTTGGATGAGTCATCTCGATCATTACAGTTATTCCTCCAGATCAGTTATGTAGTCTTGGATCACCGATGATCCAAGGATTATTGGATCTCACCCTTGAGAGTTACAGAAGGGTTCCGAGATTGGAGATGGCCCGCACAAATGTCTTTGCGCAGACGAGCTACCAACCCAACTCCATTCACCACCCGTTGAAGTGGATCGTCTGAATCTTCCCAGCTGCACCTCGGTCAAATATCGCTCACTCATTGGACGCAGGTTCTGTTTCAATCCCTCCAAATTTCGGTGGATCCTCCGGGATCCTCAAATGCGGTAGCTTTTCCGAGTTACAGGTCACATGCGAACTGTGGAGTCCCATTCATCCCGCTGATTCCGATAGAATGCGCTCCCCACTACTCTTCGTCCGGGATCGAGAGACAAAGGGAAATCGCAATCGTGGGTCTTGGTGGGCTGGTCGTCGTATCCTTTCATCCTGGACCTCGGTCAAATCGTATGAATTCGTCTAGCCGTCTCAAACATTTCTCCCTGTCAATTATTAGATCGTGGATTCTCCAGAATCCACGTAATTTTGGATCTCAACCTTGAGCGTTACAGGGAATTCAAAATGAAGAGAAATCTTCACACTCGCGAGCCTCGCACACACCATGGACTGAAATAGACTACATCCCATGGAAGTCGATCGTAACTTTGTGGAACTCGGCGTTCTCAACCGGCGTGGATATACACCTCCTGAATGCAAGTTCGTGTATTTCAATTCTCAGTGAGAGTTTTGGATTCCCCGGAAGCGGTATCCTTGCAAAGTTCCAGGCCGTACGTGGGTTGTGGAGGTAACCATCCTACTGACTCCCATTCAACGCGCTAATCACCACCAATGCAGAGAAAGATAGAGAGGATAGCCATGGTCTTGAGGCTTGGTTCGCCGATCCCGTCTTGTCACCTCGGAAATGGGCCATTTGGATAAGTCATCTTGATCATCACAGAAATTCCATCCGATCGATCAAATGGGACTGTGGATTCTTCCGAATCCATGCAGTGTTGGACCTCCTCACCCTTGAGAGTTACAGGAAGGTTCCAAGATTGGAGGTGGTCCTCAGAGATTTCGAGTATCGCGCAGACGAGCTACCATTTCCACTTGCTACCCATTGAAGTTGATCGTCTGATCGCGGAATCTTCCCAGCTGCGCCTTGGTCAAATATCGCACACTCATTGCACGCAGGTTCTGTTTCAATCATTCCAAAATTCAGTGGATCCTTAAGGATCCTCAAATGCGGTAGCTTTTCCGAGTTACAGGTCATATGCGGGCTGAGGAGTTCCATTCATCCTGTTGATTCTAATAAAATGCGCTTCCCACCACTCTCCGTCCGGGATCGAGAGACAAGAAGGAATCGCAATCGTGGGTCTTGATGAGCTGGTCGTCGTATCTTTTCATCCTGGACCTCGGCCAAATTGTATGAATTCATCCAAACGTCTTGGACGTCTTTCTGTCTCAATTATTAGATGGTGGATTCTCCAGAATCCACGCAATGTTGGATCTCATCTTTGAGAGTTACAGGGAATTCAGAGTGTAAAGAAAAATCTTCACTCTCCTAGCATCGCACACACCATGGACTGGAATCGAGTACATCTCATGGAAGTTGATCGTAACTTTTGGGAAATCGGCGTTCTCAATCGGCGTGGATGTAGACTTCCTGAATGCAAGTTCTGGTCCATGTATTTTAATTCTCAGTGAGATTTTTGGGATCCCCGGAAGCGACACCCTTTGTAAGTTCTAGACCATTCGTGGGCTGCGGGATTCCGCCGTCCTGTTGACTCTGACTCAACGCGCTAGTCACCACCAGTAAAGGACGATGGAGAAGAAACACGACCCTTTTGCTCGCTTCGCGGGTTTCGTCTTTGTCACCTCGAGAATGGGCCATTTAGATGAGTCATCTCGATCATCACAGACATTCCATCCGATCAATCAAATGGGACGATGGATTCTCCCGAATCCACGCAATGTTGGACCTCAACCTTGGAAGCTACAGAAAAGTTCCAAGATTGGAGGTGGTCCTCACAGATTTCGAACATCGCGCAGACAAGCTACCAGTTCCACTCGCCACCCATTGAAGTTGATCGCCTGATAGCGGAATTCTTCCAGATACGCAGAATTCTTACAGATCGGTCAAATTTCGCACACTCATTAGACGCAGGTTCGATTTCAGCCATTCTAAATTTCAGTGGATCCTTCGGGATCCTCAGATGCGGTAGTTTTTTCATTTACAGGTCATACGCGAGCTGTAGGGGCCCAACGATTCTGTTGACTCCGATAGAATGCGCACTCCCTGCCGCTCCTCGTGTAAGATAGATCGACAAGGGGAAATCACAACCATGGGTCTTGGTGGGCTGATCGTTTTTGTCGACTTGAATCGAGGTCATTTTGTTTTCCCAATCATTCTAGACATTAATCATGATCAGGACAGGAATTGTGGATTCTCCAGGATCCTCGCAATATTCGAACGAATCTTTTGAGAATTACAGAGAAGTTTCGTGAGTGAAGGAGACCCCGTTTATTCCGGACATCGCGTGGACTATTGACCAGTATCACTCATCTCCCGTTGGAGTTGAACGTCTCATCTCGGATTATTTCCAGCTGCCATCAATTCATCTGAGTGTATATCTCCTAGACGCAAGTTCCGGTTCAATTATTCCAATTCCCTGATGGTTTTCCTTGATCCCCAGAAAAGGGATCCTTACTAAGTTACAGGTCACACACGGGCTGTGGAGGCTCATTGATTCTAGTTAATTGCTGGCGGCTTGGTGGGCTGACCGTCTCATCATTTCGGAACCAGGTCAATCTGTATGAGTTTTCACAACCTTCCTAGACACTTCATCCGATCAATCATAAAATTGTGGATCCTCCCGGATCCACGCAATGTTTGTTCTCATTCTTGAGAGTTACAGGAAAGTTCCAGGAGTTTGAGGTTCCTTGTATATATTCTGAACATAGCACTCACCGTCGACCAACATCATCCACCTCTCGTGGAAGTTGATCGCCTGACCGCAGAATCCTCCTAGCCACTTCAATGTCACGTCGTGCATACCTTTCGGGCACAGGTTCTATTGACATCAGTTAAACTCTAAATGGATTCTCCGGGATCCCCAGAAGTCGTATCCATAATGAGTTTCAGGTCGAGCATAAGCTGTAGGTTGTGTCACGTTAAGCCTGTTGATCCCGATTGAACGCATTCCCCACCACTTGTCCAGGGCATACTTGAAAGCAAGGTAGAGTCTTGGTTATATAGTTTAGCAAACTGACCGTCTCTTCTTACTTTGGGACTTGACTCTTAAAAATTGTCCGTTCTCATTACTTCTCGCAATCAATTGTCGTACCGCGGATCCCCCAAAACCCCCGAAATATCCTTGAGAGTTGCAGGAAAGCCTTGGAAGGGAGGGTTCGAACCTCGAGCTCTCGCACTCATTCTGAACACATCACGATTCATCATTAGATGGGAACTACAGATCGATGTTGAAGTCATCAGTATTATTATCGTGAGATCTTCCCAGCGACTCATAGTTCACATGGGTATACCGTCAGAATGCAGGTGGTCTTGCAACGATTTCAATTTTCTTGGGAACTCCAAAAGTGGAAAATATTCTTAGTCACAGGGTTTGCGAGGACTGCGGCAGCTACAGTACCTCTTAACCCCAATCAGACACGCTTTCCAATCCTGGTCCTGTATGGATAAACTAAAGAGAATCACGATCAGAAAGCTTGGTAGGCGGAATGAATTATGTTTCAAAGTCGAATTGATTGAAATGAGAGTTCCTACTCATTCCAAACATTCTCCCAAACAATTATATAATCGTGGATTTTCGAGAATCCACGCAATACTAGAGCTAATCTCTCAGACTTACAGAATAGTCCTGAATCTGTGGATACCTAAAAATGGATTCAGAACATCGCACAGATCATCATCATAGTTCACTACTTAGGTGGTTCCTCTGCCTTCTCATCTGGGACGGTTCATTCAGTCACGTTATCGTCTTAGCTGGTTGCAGCTTATAAAAATGTTCCCTCCCAACGCAAGTTATTTTTTAATTGTTTTCAATTGAATTTTTATTCTGCACAATCGACGTGGATTCCTCGGAATCCGCAGACATGTTTTTTTTTGCTCAGTTACAGGGTATATGTGAGGGGATCGGCCTCGTATGCTGTGTAAATTCCACTGTTCCAATTCATGAATTGCTGTTCTTGATTGATCAAATCAAACGGTTTATGATATCCCTCCAGAATTCCATACTGCAAGATGAACTGCGACTAGAGTGTTACCTGCAGACATTCGCATCATTCACCAGTGCAAATTCTTTAAAACCATCCGCTTCCTCTCCAATGAGCAGACGATGAATCATAATTATATTTCGGGCAAACGCCGACATTATGAGAGGAAATAAGAATCTGGAGTAAAGGAAGAGGAAGATTTCGAATCTCGATTCAGTCGAGAATTCTGACACAGTTCGTTCCCCGGAACCGAAGAAATGTTGGAAGCCCAGACATTGAAAAGTACCCTGATCGTGAAATAATCCCATGAGCTCACACAAACGTTGCTTCATCCCCTCCATTATCAAACCAAAGAGATTGTGAGTAGACGTACCAATTCGTGACTTATTGTAATGGTTTGCTGTCTAATTACTCACTAAATGATGATAGAATAATAGTTACTATACGTGAGAATTTTGAGCATTTTAAGCCTAAGTATAGGGGACTGTTATGGACTTATTTCTAAGGTTATTTAATTATTGAAATATAGATATATATATTCTCTACCAAAGCCCTTTGAATTAAGATTCATCGAAAAAATAGCCAATATAGGAATGATGAAGATATTCAGCTGATGCACACATGCATACACGTAGAGCGGTTGGCAATATATATTCAGTGAAACGCGTATCGAGTACATCATACATATTTTCAACTGTTAGATGATTGAAGTCTAGGAAAGGTTTGACAAGATATTGATGGCCAAGAGAAATTTCATGAAAGATGAATAAGACTGCTGGTAATCTTTTTTCTACGAGCTATCAGAATGAGAAATCTGAAGAAAAATTCGTTTATTGCTTCATGGGTTGGAGATGAAATTGCTTTGTAATAGGATTGAAGCCATCAGAATTCCTATCCTCCATAATGAAGAGTCTCGCTCATAAACAATATAAGAGTAAAAGGTTGATAGTTGTTGAGACTCCATGTCCAGATATACTCTGCTCATCAATCGAGATAACACAGATACGATATTATTGCTATCTCCGAGCTGGCTCAGAAGCGTGAGTAACAACATGTGTGGAATATTTATCATAATTTTGCTTTGCAGCAACCTAAATTTCAATCAATCTGAGAATTTCAAAGTGCCCAAGTAGAATGTCGCCGTGATTCAGATCTTCCAATATCTGATCGATACAATTGTTGATCTATAGAGTATTTTGAAGCCTTGCTTCAATTGCGTGGATTTGCATATTCAATTACTTGGATGGAGACATGATTTTAACTATACTGAGACAATGAAGATTTATTTTCACCGTACACTAAGAAAATTTCGGAAAGTGTATCAGCGCCATCCTTGAAGTAGAAAAACGAACATATTGATATCTTCACAAGGAAACTTTTGAAACTCTGAAGGTTTGAAGGAACGCTGAATAGTTCAACTGAAAAGTGCGTAAAGTATATGGCTTTTGTAAGATCCCTGAACGAACCTTATGATCTCCATTTGAATATCGACCAAAAAGAGCAGAAATGTCTTGAAAAACCGCAAGGTTTTTGCGATAAATTTGAGTATTAGGTGAATCGTCGTGAGATCACAAATAGTTGATCAAATTTCGTTGTTCAAACAGTATTCATTTCAACTTGGAATTTAGGCGGTTATGAAAAGTTTGAGCTCAGATATTGATCACCAAATGAAGACGAGTGTTGATCTCTAACAAGATAATGAGAAAAATTTTGGAAATATGTAACGAGGAATGCCAACAAATCCTTCTTAAGAGCATGAATATTGTGAAGAATACCAAGAATTTGAAAATTTGGCGCGTCATCAAAACCAATGAGTGGTTGAAATTTTACACACGAAGATAGTTTTGATCGCATTCTAAAATTCAACTTTGGAGATGGATCGGTTGTCTTCACTTTGACAAAGTGACAGAGAAGGTTCGTACTTACAATCTGATGTGAATCCATATCTTCTATCGAATTCCGGTGTGCCATAAAGAGCCGTTCATCTCTCGTATCATTCTCATCATAGTTGGCATCGTAGCCTGGAACAACAAATGAACAAATGTAAATTTTTCTTCTCTTCCGTTAAAACTCTATACCCGTAACTTGATCTTTGAAAACTATTAATTATGATCTTTTTTCTCAAGTTAATTATTTCAGAAAACTATAGTATGCAAAGTCGGATTTATCGATGGTATATTGGGGTGGTAGTATTTGACTACGCCTTAGGATTCTCTTATAGCAATTTTCACACCACAACAAAATCAGCGACACAATTTGGCGTACACCACTTTGGCTATTGGTCCACCCAAACTTGACTTTGTCTTCAGATATCAATTTGCACACATTCAGATGATGAATTATTTATAATTCTATCTAGTGGAGCCAAACTAGATCGCAAAGCATCTCGATCGTGCGAGTAGCAAAGTGAGATTGAAGTGAGATTTTGAATTGTGGATAAAAGCAAGACATGACTTTTGATTGATCAATGATGGAACAAGTCCTCACGACGGGAGTCATTCCATAGGCGTAGAAAAGAAAAATTGAGGCTCAACCAAAGACCAGTTATGTTCGTTTTATTCTGAGACTACGAGTTTGATTGGTGTTGCAAACATTGAATGGTGCCCTTTACGACTGGAAACATCTTCACACCTGAGGAAGACTTGGAATAGTCAAGTTTTGTTCCCAACTAGACCGATCAAAATCGATATCAAGATTGACAGTGCTCAATGCTTATGATCATCTAAGAATAGACTGGAGAGGAAGAATCTTTGATTTAATAGGGCAATGAAGGTGCGTTGATTTTCGAAACTGTAAATGACTTATTCTGTCGTTCTTGATCCTATAGAAATCAAAAAGTTCAATACTTTTGGGAATACATGGAAGTGTGGAGTCAATCTAGAAATCGAGCTGAACCTAATCAAGTATGAATTTAGAAAAACGCTGCGCATGAGTGGTATCAAGACTGGATTGTTGAATTTTGTTATAGTACACATGTCCCTCTTGTTACGTAATTGAGCACTGTATCATGAGTAAGGATCATACGATACATTCATCCTAAGTATCACGTCAGGTACACTCGAGAATATTCTAAATGAATTCCCCATGACAGTCTTTAGTTTCATATCAATATGAGTTATTAAGTAGGAATTCAACGACGAAAGTGCTTTGTTGACGTGGTACAACTCTAGTCAGATAGTCTTAATCACATCTTACGGATTGTATATTGTGAGGAACAGGATGAAGTCCATATTGTCATTCATCAATTTCGGAGATAAAAGAGGAAAAATGATCTGAAAGCATGTATTGTATCTCATGAGAATCAACGGGCAAACGATTGGAGTGCAAGATTGATATTGTCACCCGAAGTTGAAGATTTCAATACCGCAATGAAGACGTGTCGAGATTTCTCGACTTCAAAATGAGTCCCAGTCAAATCATTGATTGATTTGGTTTTTCGTTAATCAACTTTTAATATTGCATTTTTCATTTCAGATAGAATAGAGCGTATATTTTAACAATCTGTGATATATCAATTTTCAAGTGTTCCACGTTGTTCTGACATTTGAAGTGAGGGTATAATCTTCCGACAGTACCAGCAAGATTATCTTACTTATCATCGGTCTACCTTCTCTCTGAAAACTTTATTACATACATATCTCGTCATCGTTGACCCCTCGAAAAATTGAACTGAGAAATATGAAGATATCATAGAACAAAGTCGTAAGACTTGAAATGGGCAAGAACATATTTTATTCGTCTAATAGTGAACATACTCGATAGAATGTGACAAACAGCGTATACGCTTTCATGTCGATGTCTTTGCCAGCGGTATGTGATTCAGTATTTCTGGATGATCTTGAGACCAAAACATATCGAAACTGAGATTTAGAAATCAGCCAAGGCGTCTAATTGTCAACTTAAGGCATGACTTCTGAAAATTATAATCCTCTTCTAGTATTAGACGTCAGATACAAACAGCGAAAATGACAATCCTGAATATATCAGAATAGAACAAGTCCCATTCTAAAGCAATCGGCCGTCCTCATTTTCGCTTAAGAAAAATTGTAGTTTCTGATGAGAATCTAAACCATACTGAATAGCTCATCAGCTTTAAGAAATAAATGGAATGTCCACGAAAATGATATGATTTTGAGAAACACGTGATGTTGAATTTCATGCTCCATTTTGTAAATCGTCAGGTAAATTATAATAATTTGACATTTCATGAATCTTCCATTGAATATACTAATTTCAATCACATTTTTTCAAAATTTTCGAGAAATTCTGAATCTTTTCTCGAGGAAGATTGGAACATTCTAGATCATCTTTGAAAAATAACTTACACATAGCCATACACCCAATTTCTAACAAGTAATGTAGAGTGGCATCATTTGAAAATTCATTTGGGAAACGCCTGCTTGGTTGAGATCACTATGGAAGTAGCTCGGAAATGTATGATGGCCAGTTTCCGTGGACCAGCACAACATACATTCATCGTTTCGCAGGGATATAATCACAGATCATAATATTGACAAGTGGTCTTGCTCGGTTTTTGATTCTATGGCATCTGTAAGGTATCACAACTCAATACAGGCTATAGAAAAGTATCGAAGAAGGAAAATTTCAAGAAAAATTACATAACGCTAACGAGCATCTCAGTGAGAAATAATTGAGGATGAGCCCTATGTGATCTTCGCATACACAACGTCGTAGAGGGTGAACTTGGAGAAACGACAGAAACTAGAGGATGTACAGGAAAGGATTCAATAAATTCGGGATCCCCGTGAACTTTTGAAACTATTATTACTTGTTATTATTATGTCGCCCAAAAAAGACTAAGTGTCAACCAATTCCTCCTATCCTCATAACAATGATTTTTTCATCACAAATACCGAGAATTATTGCGTAATTTCGCTCAAAACCAAAAAACATCCAATTCTGAACGTATAGTTATGGTTATCATTATCCTCGCTGACTCACGAAAGTATTAATCGTGTTGAGAGCGGCTTGTCCTCGAACTAAGATGCTATTTCACTTGAGAAATCTGGTAACTTCTTCGAGTCGAGAAAAATAACATAGCATCAAATCATTTCAGGAGATTCTTCATGGATAGAGTGAGCGTTATTCTAGTATCAGAATCCTGTATTATTAATATTCGCAACTCAATTTAAATGTCTCCTCTCAACTGACAACTCAATTTAAATGTCTCCGCTCAACTGAATCACTAAATTTATGAATAAGCTAAGATGGAAAGTTACGATGAAAACTCTGATAAATTCATCAGTTTCAACGTGTGTTTGTGATCGACGCGTACTTCCTTGCATTTCTTATGATTTTCGAGAATAAGAGTTGTAACGTCATGTCTAATTCCGCACAAGCTAAATATGAGAGAAACATTGGGTCTCAATTTTGTAGTCAGGGTGGCCTGATTTTGTTGATAATGATCACAACTTGAATGGCTGTTTTTTATCATTCTTTTGGCTAACAATTCCAATCTTTTATCAAACTTTCTACTCCGAGTTAATCATAATTTTGATCACAAAGCTATCTTCAAATTCTATGAGAAATAATTTTCGAGGCCACATTCAAGATTCTGGCGGTGTAATCCTAATTTCTTTTCCGTGAAGTCATGTGCCGATTCCTTGGAAATTATTTTAATTTCAAGTAGAAGCCACTTCTTGACACTTCCATTTACTATATTATTATCAAACAACTATAATTAGGCTTTTACCGAAAAGTAGTAATGAGTACTTTCTTTTTCACACCGAACCAATCAACAGAATCTAAATCCTAATAAACTTGTACATAGTCTGTAATTGCGAGGAGCTAGCGGTTGATAAAGTCTATTGCATATTGTAAAAAAAAGAGATCGACAACTCAAAATGGTGGCAATCAAGTGAATTTCTCGAAATTTTTCCTCTAAAACATGGTCTCTTAAGAGTTACTTGGATAATTTACTTATTAGTTGAGAGCCCCGTGACCACAAACAACGTTATCAGATTCTTTCATCCTCTTACTATGAAGTATGTGATTACAAGAAAAGAACTTTGGAGAGAGGAGATGTAAGAGTTGGCATGACGTTCCATCAAAGTCAGTACTGAGATACTGAATTTAATGAAGCCTAAATCCAACGGAATAAAGTGGATGGCATCTCACTGAGAAGGAGCGACCGTTGGAGCTCGGGTTTTTTTTTTCAATTTCTTTTCTGTGTAATAACTATGGTGGGCATTTCATCTATCAGACATAATTGAGTATCAATACTTGATAAGAGCGGAAAAAAATTCAATTTGGAATTCTAATTTATTAACTCAGACTGCGTTATTGATAAAGACATGATAACACTGAAATGCAGGTCACTTATAAAAAGACAGAATTTCGTTTTTTCAAATCTCAACTGTACAATAGACCAAAAAAATCGAATTCCGACTGTGATTTGATTTTCAGATTCAATCAAATTTCTCGAAACTGCTGTCTTACACGAATAAAATGCTTCATTTTTGAGAATGATTACTCAATTATGGCTTTCATCAATTAATGATTGCCTCTTTTTTGTTGATTGTACGGAATTGAATGTACATAAATAACCCTTTTAATACTTCACACGTCTAGTCATTTCATGATAGTCCGATGTATTGATTAATTTTAGTATCGCAATTAACTTTTGGTAATTTTTTCATATTATATTCTTATTAATTTCATCACAAGGATAATTGCGTGATTTGGCTCGATCCATTTATTCTGAATACTTTATGCCAGAAAAATTTTGAGCACCGCATCACATAATAAAAGAACAGATCGAGACTAAAATTATACCCTATCAATCCATAAAACTTGAGCCACTCTCTTACAAATCGAATATATTTCTGAATCAGCGAAACTAATAAGAAAATAAAATTTCTTGCTACCTTTACATGGTGTTCTTCATTCTACCCTTCCTGATAACCTTCCCCAATTTCTTCGCTTATTCTGTGAGATACATATCGATATCATGAAAGTCTGGGCCTTCCTGTCGAAAAACTATTGCTTGTCTATTATGATTATGTGCTTGAATGCTCTTTTCAAGAGGTCATTTTTTAATTACTCTTGAGTCTTTACTGAAAGTAGTTCATAATGGAGAATTCTCATGAGAAATAGTGCTCCTTTAAAGACAATTCAAAGATCTTTTTCTTTAATTACAATTCACTCAGACGTTCATTGTTTTTGGAGGCCCCTTCATTCAAGTGAAGGTGCAACGAAGAATTTCTTGAAAATTTTGTTTTTGAGTAAGAGATCAGATTCTCAGAAGATCGAATGTATGAACGAGAAACCAAGTAAAATTCTATGACATTTGGATACAGAAAGATTCGAAGAAATTATTCCATTTGCAAACTGCGTTTACGACAAGTGCACGAAACTATAATCTATAAAATAAGTTCAAATATTCTCGTTGAGAAACTCCTGCAGTGAGTTTGAGGAACCTTCACGAGTACCGAATTGAAGTTTCGACACATACTCGTTATAGAATTAGAGTTGCCTTCTTGATGACTTGATCGCGGTGAAACTTCTTATGAATTTACACAGATATTGCAGAAACTCATAGATTGATTATCTAAGAAATTATTCGGACATCAATTGACCTTTACAAGAAAAAACACTTGATTAGATTCATGGCGATGCAGCTCTCCTCGCTAATTGATTAATAAAAGACATTAATTTGCAATTGATTATGCTAATTTTTTGACTCGATGTGACCTCAAAAACCGATCCACGAAACGAAGGCAATCTGAACTCAAAATAGGCTCTTTTCTTTGAATAATTCTATTTTCAACTGATTCCGATGAATAACAACTTCCAAAGCTTGTTTTGCAAATCCATCATATGATGTTCGTTCATACATCTAATCACTTTTGAGCGACGAAGTGAACGACCGATTTAATTCTCTGGCATTGTCTTGTTTTTGATCCACATCTCGTACTTTAGTTATAATCTGATTCTCCCATATAGAAGAGCCCATGTTTACCGCGATGATACATGGATCAAAGATTTGCTGCGATCAAGAAACAAATAAACCCACGCTTATCCGAGATCAAATACGTTCGGGAGAATGCAGAGCAGACCGAAAAAGAGCCTAAATGGTGAGTATGTAAAGTAGGATAAGAAAAAATATACACCTAAGAAATTAATGATCTCCTTTGAATTCTGAGAGAGAAACAACGGAAGAGCTTATTTGTTCAGTGGAGTGATGAGATACGTAATCGATTAATAGAGTAGTAGGAACTCTAAAACTACTCTCGTGTTGTCTGCGAGGTTGTTTTGACACCTGGATCATTGGTCTTTCAAACACTTTTGGATCATACCAAAACACTCTCGTCGCCATGCCCGTGAAAACGCAGAAATCATTGAGTGATGATACTTTACTAATGTTTTCGCCGAGCCAGTTTTTGGATATCGTCGAATTGATCGATCGAAACAGTGAAATCGTATTTTCAATCTCATCGATCTTATCCATCCGTAACTTTGTGATTCTACATTACCTCCTGAGAAATATCAACTGCTTGCAGAAGAGTAGGCAAATATAATTCAATGAAAAAGTGCGTGTCGAGAGAAAAAAAACTTATTTCACAGCCACAAAACAACTTTTTGTCGAGTCTGCGCGTCGCTTCTTGTATTTCACTTCAAGTGAACGGTCGAGGTGGACAATGTTGAAGAAAAATGCTCATCGGTTTGTATCAAGTTTTCCGCAAGCAAGAACAATATTGCGTTGCGAATATTGCGTTGCGCTTTACCGTTTCAAGAGATCATGAATCTCCCGAATATTAATGGATAGCAAAGTCACAGGAGTAATTTAGAGACACAACAATTTACGTCAGGAGTAAATTCTACAATCACGAACGTTCAGCATTTTTGCTTTCTCGTAGAGAAAGCATTGTAATCGTGTAGAAAATTTTCCACAAATTTTTTTTTTTTTCTCAATTTACACCCTCTTATGATTCACCAATTTTGATGAAACCTATTCCATCTTCTTCTACTCGCCAAGCTCTATCTAATGGTACCCC
>JAPYYZ010000930.1:0-21858 GCA_030522705.1 Eretmocerus eremicus
GAAACTGCACTGAATTATTCCTTGAAACATCTTCTTCCTGATCATATAACTTTGATCGTATTTTCTGTTGATTTGTTCATAAACCAATGCGTGTGGATAGAAACAAATGATTATATCTTCTAAACGCGCCTCACAAATTTCGTGCCGTTCCACACAAATGTTCTATCCAATAACCTCCACGTAACTATTCTTTTTCAGAATTTTCTAGAATCGGGTTTTTGAGATATTCAGCGCGGAAGGTGCATTTCCTATCTTCCACGTTATAAATTCCAAAACTTGTATATTCATTTTCTCGAAAACCGGCCTCAAGGATTTTCTGAAATTTTTTTGAGTGGCTAATATCGTCATTCTCTACATGCATTGGACTTCTAGGATCAAATCGAGTTCCGTTGGAACCACCTTAACTCGTAAAATCGACCAGAAGCTTACTTTATGAACATACGAGGCTTCATTTTCTTTGTTTTCATCATATTTACATTGAAAAAAAAATTTGTTAAAGAAAATATGTGTTTGATGCACGAAGAAAGATGGTTCACAACTAGAGAATACTGTTTAGAAAAAGAGTGGATTTAGCACTTTGAGGTAAGTTGAAGCTTTTCTAACTCCACCCTGCAAGATATAAATCGATATCTGTGTGATTAACCCTCTTTTGGGAAATGGATGTGCTCTACTTTTATGGATCGCTGATTACGAACTTGAGATAATCTCAATTTTTTTTGCGTGTTCATTCAAATCTATGATGTAACTCTAAACAAATAGCAACTCTGAGCGATGCAAGACCCTTCTGCAACTATTACTCAAACTAATCACCGAGAAAACCCAATGAAAATACTCGAAATAGCCTCCGAAAAACTCGGAATTAGACAAATTTGAGATGAAATTAGGTGGCTGATACAGATGTATGAGCCACCATGCAGCAAAGGGTTACACGTAATAATTATGCCCAAGTGTAATATGTATACGCGATATTTTAAACTGCCACCAAGAAGGAACCATTCGGAAATATAAAGCCCGAATAAGTACTTGGAAGTATCTTCACCGGGATAAATTTTCAGCCTATCGCAAGAAACCAATGATGACTTTTTGGGAAGAATGTCTTTAGCCATTTGGCTATTTTCTTCGGATATCGGACAAATTATTCCTCGGTAAAATTAATGGTATTTTGTGTACTGAAATATCGATCTATTCATTTCCGATGTGATTCTGCTATACACTAGATCACCAGGGTCGTCTTCTCGAAAAATTATAGAAAAATATAATTTCATCTGACTTCTGACCGACTATGAGATGGTATCCCCAAGGATATCGATTTCTAAAGTAACAAAACTAATATATTTTGGACCTGAACGCGTGTGCTATAGTAATTTTGTCACGAGCGGTCAGTTGTAGGCTGAGCGAAACGCGAGCTACAAGTTCTTCGTGCATAAATAATTAACGCAAGCAAGCTGCTAATACTATTTTTATCTCATGTGGATGAGACTGTAAGGATCACGGGGAAAGGGAAATCGTAGAAATGCAGAATTAGGGAATAAACAGGTCAATTCAAAAAACAAGATTGATTATGTGACTCATTTCGTAACTGTATTGATTGAATCAACTATCATATGCTTCGACACAATTACCGCAATCTTTTGCGCGCGTAATTGCACAACGCCATTCGCTCTCATCTCAGACTATACTCGTAATGCTACGAAGTAAAATTAACGAAAGCAAGAGTCTCAAAGGAAGACGCTTCAAGGATATGGACATTTGCTTTTTCTCTGAAATACTGTCAACATTATACACGATTTGCTCGCACGGCTTGCTATATAATGATCCTCACAAGAATCGTTATACATGAAGAAGTTGTTGGAAACGACGCACGGAAAGATATCATGCTGTAATAATTATTTAGTAAGACAGCCCGCTTCGTGGCCGTCGCGAGGGTGCATTCGAGGTCGGCTCGAGGCTTGCTAAGGGCAGTGTGTAACGTATGTAGGTTTTCGTTACAGCGATACTCCAGGTATCTTTTTTCTTCTTCTTGCTTATACATAATTGTACACATAATCGGCAACTGCCGTCTCGAGCGCGAGGCACATGTACATACATGCATACATACATACATACTAACATTGTAGACTTCTGGAAAAAAACCAAAGAGCGATTGACATGTTACGATGTGGATGGCAGAGATAATTTCTTTGTTCGCTGTGAACTTCTATTAATACTTTCAGCTGAAAAAATATACATCAACTCTCACAAGAGCTAATAGTCCATTACAATGCTTCGCTTGAATCATCACATCGAAGGTATGGAATTGAAACATATATGATTCACACCTTTCATTATCTGATCATGAATCGTGATCTGAGATGGATCAAACTTTCATAAACGATACTCTGTGCAAAGACTTTTCCTTGAAATAATCAAGACTCAATAACGAATGCCGAATAAAAAATACAAAATACGTCCAAAAAGTTTTCTCGCAAAGGGATACTTATATTCAGAACATGAACAGATATTCGTAAAATAAAGATTGTGATCTTTCAAGACGTATTTCAAGCAAACTACGATCGTAACAAGTGAAGGAATCAATCATTCAACAGCCGAAGAGGTATTTGACGAAGATGCTCATGATTGATGGCGAATTCTATTCAACCGCCAGTGATTTGATGACGTCAATGTGTAATAGCAGTTTGCAATGGTTTCAATCGATTGAAAAATTTGTTAAAAGTTAACAATGAAATAAAATGAAAAGGTAATTGAACGTTGCTTTACATTCATATTCAAGGATCCAAGATCAGAACTATTGAAAAACAAAAAAGTTCGTCAGGTCATCGATCTCTAAAATGAATTCATCAAGTTTATGACAGGCATCCGCCATCTCATTCACTATGAACCACAATCATCTATGGGCTCACGCGCATAGTGCGAAAATACTGTTAATTATTGGTGTAACTAAAGAAAAAATTATTTGTTCATCGTGCCCGAATCACTTGATGTCATGTCACATATTTCTGATAAATGGATCACTGTTGGATCAACTAAAGAAATAATAGAAATCACATAATTTACAAGCACAAAATCAAGATATTGCAAAGAGAACCAATATTCTGACCTCCGGTAATGCATATCACAGTATAATATTCTAAGATTTCGCGAAGAAAATATTCTTGAATACATATTCTGCGTACAAAACTTGGTCGAATCAACGAAGTAAAATAAACTAGATCAGTCATAGCAGTTTCACCTGCATGCTTGTGATCACTCTCAATCTTCTCAAACGATCCTTCTAAAACAGAATTAAGTACGAAAAAATAAAGTATAGAGGAGTCTGTTTTCTCAGACATCTTGGAACAATATCGAAATGAAGAGCACTTTCGTCAACAAAATCAGCTGCCTCAATATTTTGATTATGCTCAAAAATCGCTATCGTTGCTTAGAACCTGGCGCAATCATACTTTCTCACCACTCTTGAATCAGACGCCCGATGCTTTATGGATTTTCACAGTGGTTTTCTAATAGAGTCGATTCCTCCATTTCTAGTGTAGAATATTTGTTCACTCCGTATCATTTCAATCTAATCTATCTAAGATACCTTGTGGCAGATCCACGAGGCTTCGTATTTGGTAAATCTCTTCATATGCATGGATCTTCGTTCTACAAATCAAGCCGTAACTATCACCAAGTTTATGCGTGAAAACCCTTCCAGCGGTACTCGAGTTCACCTGGCGCGATCCAATAAATATGACGCTGCTGCGTCAACGTTGTACTCATTCTGTTTCAGTGCAGTCTCGCACTGCTGTCGATTAGCCAATCCAAGCCTGAAATACAGCAGAATAACGACTGTGGTAAAGCTATGTTGATGAGATCATTTTACTGTTCTGCTCTCAGCAAAATAATGTTCGTCTGGGCTCCCTTATCGAGGAGAAACAAGATGATGCATTAGAATGCAAATACTCAACTCCATGAAAATCTGTCCTGTGACCAAACTCGAATAGCTACTTACTGACTCTTTTGAAAAACCTCAAAACTCACCTCATAAGTGATTCAACCTTGGCGACTCGGTCCTTGGCGATCTGCCTGGCGGCCTGAGAGGCGTCCCAGCCAGTAGCTTGCAACGCAGTCAGAGCCTCCTGCTGAGTCGCATCGCGCGCTTCCTGCTGCACCTTCATGACTTTACTAGTGCGAAACGCGTCGTCCAGCGACATGACCAGCTGCTGCGAGGCACCGATAAGTGGTGGACTGACCCCACCTCCACTAGGATATCCTGCCGGTGCGGGACTGAGCCTGGCCGACTCGTTCATCTGAGTGAGTAAATTTCGTGCGGCTGCGGGAGGCTGCTGCTGCTGTTGAGTCGGGGTAACACTAGCGGGTCTCGAGGGCGTGAACTGCATGAGGCAGGGACTGCCGCTCGCGCTGGCACAGCTGTTCACGTTGGGTTTACCAGGTTGAATTTGGTTCTGCACGAGTCCGTTTTGTACGGGCTTGAGCGGTGAGAAGGCAGGCGGAGGCGGCGGTGGGTTGTACTGGGGCGGTTGCTTAGGATTTGGGCTGAACTCTCGGGGCAGCGGCTGGTGTTGGGTGTTGATCTTGTGAGAGGGGCTAGCCGCACTTAGTAGATTACTTATGAATTTGAGATTCGATGGTTGCTCGATGACTTGATCTCATGAATAATGACGGGCGTGTTACTTGAAAGTTATTCGAGTGAACAATCGAGATCTGAGATTCTTCGATTGGGAGTCGATTCAAGTCACTAGCTGTCGGCTAGCCTCGAAATATGAAAGATTTTCTTCGTTATTGCCAAGAGAATGAGAGTGAATCGAAATTAAGACACGATATGAAACGTAGTCGCGTAAGAATAGCGTCAACGACTCACCACATTATTCGTAACGCCAACGGAAGAGTTGCTATTGGCTTGATAGCCTCTGAGAATATTCTGCCGTACGGTTTTGTTGTAGAGCGTGTGGAACTCGTTTTGCGAGAGCTGCTCGAGATTGGGAACAGTCTGTCGCAGCTCGGCATAAATCTGCTCAGACAGAACAGAGCCAGCTATGGAAACCGGTCTAGGCAACGACTGCGTAGACGACTGCTGGACGTTGTTCTGCGGCTGGCTCGTCGAGGCCGGGAGGCTAGGAAACTGCTGATGGTAGGCAATGGCGACGTTCTGAGCGGCCATTTCGAGATTGCTGGGAGCGCTCTGCAACGAGTTTTGCTGCCACTCAGCTCCGTCGAGGCAGCTGCCAGCCTGGCTCTTGGGTCGTTGAACGTTGGTGCTCTTGCCGAGCTGCGGCTGCGACGAATTCTGCACCTTGTTGGGGAAACTAAAGGATCCATTGGCCCTCTGCAGCTGCTCGTTGGGTGATTTAGGCTTGAGCGACTGGGGAGGCGGTCTCAGCATCGGTATGGCGCATCCGGTAGTCGACACTACGGGTTGCTGCTGGGCGTTCAAATTGTTGCTCGCCTCCTTCTGACCCAGGTGTTTTTCCAGCTCGGCAAGAAAGGCCGGGTCGAGCTTTTTCGGCGAGCTCGACTCGAGCGAGAGTTCGCTTATGCTCTGAGCCAGCTCGCAGTTGTTGGTCTTGGGCTTGGTCGGGCTCTCGTTCGGTCCGACGGGCGGAGGTGGAGGAGCGCTCGATAGGCTTCGGCTCACGACGTTTGCGTAGGTCGCATCGCTTGCGGTCTGAGCGCCGCTGCTGTGCAGATCTTCCGGCCAGTCGTTTTGAGGAGGTGCCGGGCTTTGTGGGGGGATGGGACTGCCGCCCTCTTTGTCGATTACGCTGTAGTGTTCGCTGCTCGCCGCGTAGCCGTTGCTCATTGCGACCTCGCCGACGTTGACGTTCAGGTTCGTGCTCTCGCTTCGCAGATCCTTGCTGAGATTCAGAGACTGTTGCAGGGAGGCCGCGCTTTGGGGCTCGTCTTGCGCGTTGTTCGTTACGTTGCTGTACTGCTGCTGGTGCTGCTGTGTGGCCTGTTGAAGAGAAACGTACGAGTGTAACTAGAGAAATGAAAAGAGTAGCTCACTCGATGTCAGTAGAATAGTAATGCTATCTCCAACTTCAATCGGATTATAGAGTAACAAGGTCAAAAATAAGAAATTTGACGATTATCGTTCTGCTTTTCTACAACGAACAATGAGATTTTATTTCATGTGAAACTCAGAATAAATTCTAAACTGTATATTTTCAGCTTGGCTCAGTCATCAAACTATCAAATCCTACATTGATTCGAACGTAACGGCCGAACGTGGAAAAGAACGGAAAAAATGAAGTTAACCTCAATTTTTTTGGAATAATATACATGGAGTTCTTGTTAACAGAAGCCGAATTTTTATTCGGTCTGAGCAACACACGAAACTCGTTCTATGAAAACAAAATTCTGATTGAATTTCTAAATAGAACTTCCAAGAAGCCGCTCATCTCACCTGACTCTGCTGTTGTTGCTGAAGCGCTGCGGCGGTGGAATAGTAGACGCTGGGCGGCATATCCGGCGAGACCTGGCTGTAGTAGCGCGAGTGAGCCGGATTCGAGAACACCCTGGACGTGTCGAAGGGGTCGGGCGCTGCGCAGGCCTGCACCGAGGAACTGCCTTCCGGACAGTTGGCGTACGACCGAGGATCTTCCTCCTGAGTTGGCCAGTATTCCTGAGGTTGAGCCGAGCCAGCGTCGATGGGCTCGTCGAGGATGTTCATCACGCGGTGATAGCCAACGACTTTGGGACCGGATCCGTTCGCTTGAGCCAATGCTGCGGCATTCGCCAGCTCCTCTGGTGACAGGTCTATCAGAGTTCCTTCTTGACTGCTGCCTCCAACGCCTGCGAAGTAATATTTGATCAATCTTCTATGCGTACCATCTATACTTTGGAATGTATCCCGAGGATTTAATACGTACATCAATTTCAAGTAGTAGATATTTGAAACATTTGAGGATCAAAAGAGCAGCTGACGCAGACTCTGACTCAATTAGCATTTCATGTTTTACACGCGAGACATTGGATTATGTAATGAGCTAGGCGCTGGTTTTTGCAGATAAAGTTCATGCTTATTGAGCTCGAAAGAGGTGTATGTATGCAACGATCATCACACCTTAAATGTCTACTATGTCGAAAAATTCTTGGAAGAACTCAAGGCTGAATTCTCCAAGTAAATAATCTACGTTCTCAAAGACACAGATATGCCTGTGAAATAATCTGAAATGATCCGAAATGAATCATAGATACAAGAACAAGAAAAAAAGCCGGGACAGCAACAAAATTATTTCAACCTCTGACAAAAAGATGAGATAAGTTACATCAGAGTCCTTCTCGTTTTTCGTGAGCCTAGCCTCATGTCAAGACAGTCCTCTATTCTTGATTCTGTTACGTAAATAAAACGTGCTAAGCTTATTTATCTACGAGGCTTTGATGAGATCGCTTTACTGCGTTTCGACAGAAACGTTGAACAAAAATGATCAATAAAGAGATGTTGCCTCTGGAGGCTTTACAGCGCTACGTAATGTGAGAGTGAAAAATATCAAACTAACCGGGCAGAATGTTGTTGGGAACTTTAACGGGGCTGCCCCTGAGGTCGTTCTGCAGCTTGTGATAGTTGAACTGTTTGCGCTGATTGCGCTGCTGCGCTCCGGGCAGCTTCCTCATTGCGCACTCGGCAACGCCGACAACGTCGGGCGGCTCCATAGGATTTCTCAGGTACACGTCGTCTATGTAAAGTGGACTGCCCCAGCTTTTGCCAAAGGGCGCGCCGTGGCCCGTGTGAATGAACGAATTGTCGAGGGGTTTACTTATGTCCTCGGGCTGCTTTCTGCGCATCGGGTTGACGAGGCAGCGAGGAAAAATGCCGACCTGGAAGGTTCGCTGGTTTTGGCCCTTCCACCAGTAATTCTCGGGCCGGCCGTCGATTATTACGATTTGGTCGCCCTGCTCTATCTGCATCTTTTCTGGCTCATCGAACCGGTTTAGAGCTTTCATTACGGACGGCACCATACCTGCAATATTTCAACAGTATTTCTCAGTACGCGAACTTGTTATCTTTCACTCTTATTTTGGGTAGCCTTTGGGTGAGGTCAAATGTTTAATTTTTCTAAGATTAAACGCACCAAAAGAGCAAATTGAATTTTACTGAACATTTGGAAGGATAGGTCATTCATATGTTAAAGAAAGACAACATTTACGAAAGACAAATAAAGTATTCAAATTTTTTTAAGAAATCATCCAGCTATGCTAAGCCATACGAAAAAGTGAAAGATTATTATGAACCAATTTGGAGAGAAATATTTATGTGAATTCAGTTTACTTTAATGCACGAAAACACCTTACAAAGATTTTGATTCTTCATCTCATAATCGAGTTCTCTCTTATTCGCTTTTCGACTCTCTATACAACCTCAATAATTCTGTTGAAATAATTAAGCTGAAAAAGTTGATCTGATTCGACGAACCTTTTTCGATGAAATAGGTCTCGTGGTAGAGATTGAAATAGTATATAGCATATTTGGATCACGGCCCTTATAGTTAGACAAAGAAAATGAGTCAGCAATATCGGTCATTAACCCCTGACGCTTTCACAAGGTAATCTATATCTCGTCATTTGGAATGATGATGTCAGTCTAGTATTCGCATGCTCGGGAAGAATTAAATGATCGCGAGTCACGATAACTCGTAATCAGTTTGCTCTTACAGATAAGAGTTCCGAATAAAGGCTCAATGATTTAAACTACAGTTGATAAGGACGGGATGAATTTCAGATCAAGTCTTCTCCAGGTTAGCTACACAACATTAAAAGCTGGCAGATGCAAGTAACTAGATTAGATATAAGATAAGATGCACGATGGAGGCGATTGAAATAAATCAACTTGTCCAGGCCAAAAGTCAAGAATTTCTATCAATATCGAGAGAGAGAGAGAGAGAGAGAGAGAGAGAGAGAGCCTCACCCAAGGCATTTTAAAAGTTCAAACGATTTGTACTTCAATTGTAAGCGTCAATTCAAAAATAGATCTCGAATTCTACCCAGAGACTCGTAAACAAAAACAATGCACACGCCGCCGCATGGAAAGCGCGCATTCCGTTTCTAAAAGAAAATTAGTCACGCATATCTCGAGATCGTTCAGCACGTATCAAATTCGTCGAAAGTCACGCACAGCCAAAACGACCATCTCTCCACAAAAGCTTCACTCGACAATAGTATTTCCCAATACAAAAGCGTAAATAATGGTTGCTGCGTTGCGAGTCACATTTCCAGGTCCAAACCAAAGCCGAGGGACTAAATTATCGCGAGAAATGGGAGGGGGGGGGGGGGCCCATTGCTCCCGATAATCGAAATATATTTTTTGACGTTCTGTGCGTGAAAGTAGCGTTTCCGTGCGATTTTTCGATTTTCTCTCCCTTACAGTCGTTAAAAAAGTAGTGTTGGGCACTTGCGGACGATAGTTTCTGCATCCTCGCCTTCGACTCGGGCCCTAAACTATCACTGAGAATGCGCAAATCAACTATCCCGCCCTTGTCTCAAAGTCTACTACTCTGATTTTCTGCGAGCAAATGAAAGTTGGAATAAAGAGTTCGCAAATCACTCATCAGAGCCCAGAAGATTCAAAAATCTATGCATCACAACCTACCAGTGAGCGACTCCTTGAGCGCAGCGAATGTAGGCCTCTCGGTGGGATCTCTCGCCCAGCACTGCAGCATCATCTGGAACATCGCAGGCGGACTTGCCTCTGGCTCGTGCAGTCTCTCTCCCTCTCGATCGATCTTCCTCAAAATCTCCGACCCGTTCAATCCGATCCACGGCTCCTCTCCGAAGGTCAGCATCTCCCAGAGTGTCACGCCGAACATCCAGACGTCCGAAGCATGGCTGAACTGTCGGGATTTGAGTGACTCTGGGGCGCACCAGGGAAACGGGACCTTTTTGTGCTCGGTCATGACGTAGCAGTCCTCCTGCTGGGGCAGAGCCCGCATCAGGCCAAAGTCGCCGATTTTTATCTTGTCGACGCTGCTGAGGAGGACGTTTCGACAGGCGAGGTCGCGGTGAAGGAAGCGCTTAGACTCGAGGTAGGCCATGCCGGTTGCCACTTGGAGCGCGTAGTTGCACAGCGTCGAGACGGATATGTGGCCGCACTGCTTGCGAAGGTAGTCGAGGAGAGCGCCCAGGGGTGCCAGCTCCGTTACCATCATCATCGGCTGGGACAGCACCACTCCGTACAGCCTGTTGAGCGAGAAAGACGAGTTACATTTTATGATGCAGCTCGTTGGGAGTGTAAGATATTCAGTTCTTTGGTAGATGATACCTGAGCAATGTTCACTGCTGAATGAGAGTATTGTGAGCTTGAGAGTTTCGGATATTTCCACCACTTTTGAGAGAGGGAGAGAAAGCTCTAATTTACCGACTTTCATCGTGATTTCATTTGGAATAAAGCAGCAGAATATTTCGCATAAATAGCTCCAATCCGAACTGCGGATCAATAAAATGCACCACTATAAACGAAAATTTGAAGTGATCCGCGGAGAGATCCTGGAGGAATCGTGTATACAGTGCACTTATATTATGATTGCACTGTTAACAAGGTCACTCCGAGAGCCTCCCGCCGGGAATTTCGTACAGCAGTGCATTTTACCTGTTCGCAAGGGGCATTGGACTCTTCTCCGAAATACTCTTTCGTTTGTTTTCTTTTAATTAGATGATATAATTTATGGTGAAAACGTCGGTAATCTAGAGCTTTTTCCAACTCTCAATGGAAGCAACGATTTTGACCAGCAAGCTATGCGTTTAAATATTAATTTCAAAAATTTGACACAATCAGGTTGCAATTTCTAGAGGCGTAATGAGCTGCTCGATTCAAACTTAGATCTCGGCTAATGAGACACTTGGAAAAGAAAGAGCTCACGATAACACGCGAGTGAAGATAGAACTGATCAGAGGCATTTGTTATTGATATAATTGAGAATGTCCAATCGTATACATCGCGGATTTGAAATTGAGAAAACCGTAAGAAGTCGTGTGTTATAAAGAACTTGGAAAATTCGCATACATATCAAAATTGTATGAGAAGTAGATCGAGTATTTCTTGGATCATTATGAGAAATAGTCAATGTATCCCGCAAAAGATTTGAGAAAAAATTTTTCTTGTTCTGGGGGGTTAAATCGAACTCGAGCTCACCCGAAAATACCTACTTCCGCATCTCACACGAAATAGCTTCAGGTGCATGATCTGTCATACTGTAAAGTTCTTTGGATTATGACATTTCTCGGATAATGACAAATTCAACCCCAAGAATACTAAGGAACGGACCTCATAATTTGTAATCAACGTATAATCGTCGAGAGTTTCAAGTTATCAGTGGCCTTTTGTCACCACTAAATAAATATTTCAAATATCTCTGTACGTCCAAATGTACGCCCTAAGCATTAGACGGCCAAATCAACAAAAAAAACTTGAAACAACTTCTTCCCATCTCAGAAGTCTAGTATACAGGCATTGAAAATATTGAACAATAATCAAACCATTTCCCTCTAAACTTTTGTAGAAGATACATTGCAAGAATGATGAATGAATGATCCCATCAATGAAAATACTATTACAGAGACAAGGTCAATGAGGATTGATAAGTGATGTTACAGTAGAGCAGGGTTTTTCCGTCATATCCCGACAAGATAAACACTGCTCTGATTTGATTTGTCAGTCTTACAAATGGATTACTCACCGAATGAGATTATGATGATCCAACATATGCATTGATTGCACTTCACTAACAAAGTCTTCGATAACATTTGGTTGCGTTAGAGCATCTGCCTTCAAAACTTTCACAGCCACAGGCAGTGTTCTTCCTGTCGGGGAAGTCCATTCACCCCTCCTAACCACTCCAAAACTTCCATCACCCAACTTCACTGACAATGTCACATCCTTATCTTGTATGAGGCAAGTCAGGACAGATGTAAACTCTGCCTGTTGAGAGTTGCGCTTATTATTCTTTTTATCACTGCCTGTGATTTTTGAAACCAGGCTCTTCTTCCACTGAGGTGCACGTCTTTTCTTCACGGCATCCATCAACCGCCTGATGCCTGGCTTGCCCAATCCAATCTTTTCCAGGTCCTCGCTTTGTACATAGTCAAAGTGGTGCAATCTCGTGACCTGGAGGTCATCTCTGATGCGAGTGTAGAATTGTGTGAGTTGCACATCGTGCAGTAAGTCATGCAGCCACTGAGTTCCCTCTTCCTCTGCCATTGCTTGCAGCTGAGTGTTGGGACTCACATCTGAAAGCAGAAATGATTCATTCATATATATACTGTTCGATCGATAATGCGAACAATCACTATTTTCAAATAAAGGTATCAATATTCACTGTGAACATGATAAATTGAGACTGCAAAATCGATAGACCGGTTAGCAGTCTATTCATAACGATGTATTTTCTCATGGCAAGCTCAATATAGCTGAGAGCATGAAGAAGCTCTAAACGACGTTTTGTCAACTCCGAGCACGTGTTCACGAGCGTGTAACAGGCGCTGCGCGCACGCTGTCAGATGCAACACGCCTCAATCATCACTTCAACAGCCAGAAAAGTTTATCCAAGCCAATCCAGCCAATGGAGCCGGTTCAGGAAATGAGATAAGTACTCTCAGACCCGATATAGCTCGCGCGCTTCATCAGGGTTCTTCAAAAGGGAGAGTGATTTCAGAACGCGATCATCACGAGCTATGACTTTACTGTGCGCGATGCGACGAGTCGGACGAGACACTCTTCCGCGCCCGGTCATGCTCATGTCCCCCAAGGCAATTTTGCAATCGACCGAGAGCAAGGCGTGACGCGTATTCACGAGCCATGCAGAAGGAAAATCCGTGACCACCAGAACAATTGGCCTCCGTTCGTTCTATGATAAGTTTAAATGGTCGTACTAAACTTGTCGAGCCTATTCAACAGAAGCTACTCCACAACGAATTGTGCAAGTCTGACACAAATGAAAAACCATCATCAAGTAAACGAAAGAAATGGGAGTTCGAATTAAGCTAGGATTGGGATTCCTCTAAATTAACCCGTTCACTATTTTGTCCCATATAGTGGACAATATCGATTTCCGATAGTTTGTGATTTCTTTTTCGGAATGATGTGAGAAAATCTGAAGAAAATTCTGAAGAAAATTCTAAAGAATCTCTGTTGACACAAGGAATGTTTCGGACCACAAGTGGGATTCTATTATGGAACCAAAAAAAGAGAAAAATCGAAATATGTTCAAAATATCACTGCCATATTAACGCCGACCGTAACCTGGATGAATATGCAACAGATGTAATCATTGAAAAACTAAAATTCAATTTGTTTTTCTCATTTTATTTGTTGGACTACGATAAAGATGCACGAGATGAGATCATACATCTTCTCTTGCAACAATGTCTTATCACTTCATGACTCCGAACGTCTTCGGAAAAGAGAGACAATACCGAATTGGCTACCTGCATTTTTTTTTGACCCCCTAAACAAAAGGTTTGGCAAATTAGAGCAAATTCTTCGGAATAAGGTGCAATTTGAGAAAGAATTCTCAAAATTTTTTTTCAACTTGTGCAAATTGTTCCAAAGTCGCGTAACTTGAAAAGACTTGGAGTGGTCGAGCCCCGCGTGACGTCATATGGACACAATCATCGGCTGCGACTAACAGTATAAACAGATAAGTAGTCTGGCATGATTTTTTGTAACTGGCAACTTGAATGTTCTTTCAAAATGTTTTTTTGTTTTTTTTTTTTTCAATAGTAGAGATCAATCTGTACAGTGAATGATTTTTTCTGAATTTTTTGGTTCACGCCAGTGGGTAAAATTAGTTGGTAAAGTTACTATTATTGGAGCTTACTTGTGCATGCGGTAGATGAGAAACGTGACGTGATTGGTCGCAGCACTCGAGGCGGCTTATAGATACAAGGTCAAAGCAGTCTCAATTCAAAAAATCAGTCCAGAAAATATCTCATGTTTGGATTCACACTTGATTTTAAGTTGAAAAATGTCAACAATGAATCTGGAGGTTAGTGTCCCATTCATTTATCTCACTAATACAGTGTAGAATCAAGCTTCAGATCAGTTAATCTTATCCCTGCTTTGACTGAAGTTCAAAACGCCATAACAACGACGTTTTCACTCAAGAACTCGGGGTTGATTATAAAAAACCATGCCAGACAAGTCTTTTTCAAGTTACGCGACTTCGAAACAATTTGCACAAGCTGAAAAAAAATTTTGAGTTTTTTCTCAAATTGCACCTTATTTCTCTGAATTTGCTCTAATTTGCCATACCTTTTTGTTTAGGGGGTCAAAAAAAATGTAGGTAGCCAATTGTCAAATACAAGGTGTCACGCCTGATACAAGTTATAAGATCGTATGAAGAACACTCAATACTTTTTACGCAACGAGCACTATTCCACGTGCTAAAACTTATTGACGCGTATAGTCTACCTTTTTCGCGCGGTTTGCCGCTTGAATGACAAATGCGTGCCAAGGGAAGACGTCGACAACAATAATGGTAAGTAACGATGGAACGCTCATTGTAAAAACGAGACGGCTGAAGCGTTCGAGCTAGAGTAAAACTGAATTCATTAATCGAAGGTCATGGAGAAAAGAATCGAGAACCGCGGGACCGTTAGATGAAATAAACGCATTGCTGTCGAATGACGCGTGAGACGTGATGGAATGAAATATACAATTCTGCCATCAACTCAAAGGTGGATATGATCGTTTGATTCTTTGTGAAAACTGAAAGAAATGAAGAGTATACCCTCAATTGACTTGCCCACATTTATCAAGTTGTTCCATTAAGCTGAAAGAACACTTTTTCCTGGATTTTTGCAACTGCATCATTTTGTAATAAAATATGAAGTGATCAAGTAATTAGCGGCATATTTTGCAGGAAAATGAGGGTCTACTGTTTGCACTGAATTTGAGTGCTTCTTCAAATGTTATCATGACAATATGAGCTGTCAATTTAAGTGAAAAATGAGAGTCTTGGATCTGCACGATTGATTTTTGATTATTTTAGTGATGTTACTAAGTATTGTTCACCATCGAATACCCTGATTGAAGCTGTTTAGCAGTAGTTATCCGTATTGATAACAAAGAGTTCAACCAGTACAACCATGTACGACTGACAGATCTTGATGTAAATGAAGAGAATTCCAAATTCACCTTGAGACATCTTGACATGGCAAAATTAGGAAGAACATCAACTTTTATAAGTGATCAAGTATAACAAGGGGGCATATGAAAAACCATCTTACATCACTGACTACACAAACCATCACTGACAAGCAGTATATGTAAATCATTACCTATAGTACTTCAACTGGACTTTATCCATGGAAACTCAGCAAATGATTTGAAAACACTATTAAACAACGAGAGACTTGTACAATGTCCTAGAACAGATCTGTTGCTTCCAACGCCAAACCAAACTCTCTCCATACCCAATGGGTCACTAACTATCCCTACCTAGTAGTAATTTGTAGTGGTATCAACCAAAACATGATCAACTCACAGAGATGGAGAAGCAGCTGCGACAGTAGTTATCAGTTCATCATTCACACCAGGTGCAGCAGCATCATAAGTATCGTGAACCGAGGATGGAGTCCTGGCGAGTGGCTGCGCAGCGGATGGCAGCTGCACACCTGGGCGGCGAGGCTCGACGGTTACGTGCAGCGAACCGTTGGAGGAGAGCAGAGCAACAGCCATCGACTTTCACCCAGCTTGGAATCACTGATGCTGCAGCCAGGCAACATCATCGCCTGAGCACGTGTAACGAGATACACGAGATGGGGGCGGATATGTGCTTGCCAACAACACCACACTTCACTTGCACTGCCATGCACTGCACTGGCTACATCACCAAACAGCTGAAAAAGCACGCGCGCACTCGAGAAAAGCGAGAGTGGGATGCTGCTGTGCAGATCAGCAGATGTGCCTGCTCTCCTCCCGTCCTTGTCTTTGTCACTATCACCGCTCGAGATGAGCAACCTGTACTGCCGCAGCGCAGGCAGATTGCGTTCGATGATGCCTCGCTCGTTTTTTTGCAGTCCCCTCCTCCCAAGCGCCTCCAACTCCTCCGCACTCCTCCGAAGGAACCTCGACCGTTGTTAGATCACGGAAAAATGTGTGCGTAGGCATGTGTGCGCGCGGAGTGTAAGGTACGACACACAACCGCAGAGTGGAACAACAATCAAAGCCGCATTTTCAACGATAGCGACTTTTCGCGTTGTAAATAAAGGCTGTTTTCGTGTGACGGCGACGCTTGACATTACTCGAATTTTTGGGCTTTCTCGTGTTTCTCGTAATTATGATTTTTCGTGGATGAGTTATAGGAGGCGAAACCCTAATTTTGAAGCCTGACCTGGCGAATCTTAGTGGGCTGAAAATTTTTATTTACATGCATTTTCTCGATGCAAAAATGGTCTTGTAATGTGTTCTTCGAACAAATTTTTTTCCACCTTTTTTATTCTTACCTCGCAATCTACTCTTCAAATCAGTCAGATCGTCGAAAAACAATGCCTCATTTTGCTCAAAATCGCATAACCTACCACAAATTTGCAGTTAGAAGAAATACCTTATACACTGAGAGTTGTCTTGAAGTCATCTTATTCTTCAATTCAAGTCGATTCCAATTCAAGTCATCTGTAAACTGTATAGATATACAAAAGATGACTCATCTTCTGAATCGACAACAAACATTCAACGTTGAGAAAGATGGCTTGGAGATTCTCGAATAACTATTTGGACTTGGAAGACAGAAGCGATGGTTGTTGACCGAATTATCCACGAAATACGGAGAATCACCCGAACAAAAGCAGAATATATTTCATCTAGATAATCAGAAAAGCTCAGAAAGATGACTCTCATGATACATATTTCGAATTCCGTGGATTTCCGTCAAGATACCTGTAGAGGATTCGATCAAACAAATTTGACCAGCCCTATTCAAGCATGAAATCCGTTGATAATTCAAAATTTCTTGCGTAATCCAGAGGTTCGTGTGATCAATCCCGAGTAAATGTGATTGAAATAGATAATTGGACAGAAAAAAATATAGAAAATGACCACTCAAAATAGCTATTTATAGGTTATGAAAATTATCTCATCTTATCTTTAACCGATAAGACAGCTGCCTGTGCCCCGGAAGTGTGGCCGCACGACGACGCGGGCCCGGCAACATCCCCTTGATCCCCGCACCTTTTTAGTTCAGCAGTTCCAACCACACTCAGTGGATTCGATAAGCACATTGTGCATTTCGCTGGCACCTTGCGCTGTTGCGAAGAATTTGCGAGTCTTTCGAAACTCTTGATTCACGCCCAGCTCCGTGCGACCTTGAAAGTTGGAAGTGTCTTTCGCGAGGTGTTTCTGCGTGTGCTGCGCTCATCATCCACGAGCGACTCGGAGCTCGGAGCATATAGGTACAGGATTTGCCGCCCGCGCTCAAAGCGCGCGATTCCGCACACTTTGCGAACACGCTCGTTTGAGTAAAGAGTCGCTGTCAATACAGAATGTCGGGAATTGCGATTGCAAGGCTCGCCGAGGAGCGCAAGGCCTGGAGGAAGGATCATCCTTTTGTAAGTACCTCATCGATTTTTACCAGCGTGCAACTACCCGAGCACCGCTCACTGTTTTGAGGTTAGGTTGCGACACCGAAGCTCGGGGTCACTAACTTGTCGTCGAGGGTTTGCGTCTTTGCGGTGATCCGAGATACCCTTGTTCGGCTTTTTCGGATATTGACGATGTGTGACCCAATCGAAAAATGTTTCGGCGGGAATGATTGACCATTGCATGTGTAAACAACAGCCGGCGCATTGTTTCTCCGTTGCGTGACATTCTTGGCGCGCGAAATGAAGCATGCTGCGATAGCAGCCGAAGTGCCACAGTGATGTTCTAACTTGTTGAAACAAGATTCATCTCACCTCCTTGGATGAGATTGTACGAGGTGCTCGTTTATTGACCCGCCTCACGTGTTTGTTTGGATTCTAGATCTTTCTTTTTATCATCAATCAGCTATCTAGATCAATGTTGAGTCAGATGAATCATCTCATCTGTCTTTTGTTCAGTTTCCAATTCCAGAAATGTGGTACACAACATCTAAATTTCTACAAATTGGAAACTAAGATGACAAAAAGAATTGACTCCTTAATTTTCTTGATTTAGCATTGGCACTTGTGAACTGGGGTCACTAACTCAGTTCGCACATATCAAATTACAGTAATTAATGATATTTCTGATCATGGTGCCTATTTCAGGGATTTGTTGCTCGTCCAACAAAAAATCCAGATGGCACACTCAACCTTATGAGTTGGGAATGTGCTATACCAGGAAAAAAAGGCGTAGGTCCCATTTACTGGCATTGGCTAAACATTATATTTAGGGTTTGGAATCATTCTCATAATTTTTCAGACTCCATGGGAAGGAGGATTGTATAAGCTGCGTATGATTTTCAAAGACGATTACCCCTCAAGTCCACCCAAATGTAAATTTGAGCCACCTCTATTTCACCCAAATGTATATCCATCAGGCACTGTGTGCTTATCACTCTTGGATGAAGAAAAAGATTGGAGGCCAGCTATTACGATAAAACAAATCTTACTTGGTATTCAAGATTTACTCAATGAGCCAAATGTAAAAGATCCAGCTCAAGCAGAGGCCTACACAATTTATTGGTAATAATAACTTAAGTTCTCACAAGTTTATATAGATCTTGATTGAACTAAGGATGCTTTGCTGATGCTGATTTTATTTCCATCCTTGGGTCACAGTAGATGTCGATTAAGACCCTGAGGAACTTGAGAATCCTTGAGTCGCGTATCTATATGGTGCAACACCAGCCTTCCGTTCTGTTCAGAAAGTCCTCAGAAATAACTTTCCATTTAGTACCTCAAAGTTATTAATCATGATTCTCTTTTACTCTTTGTTCTGGCTTGCACTAATTTCTGTTGTAAAATTGAATGCACAAAGTGAAGAAGAATTTACTAATGTCATCATGATTCATCAAAGAAGCATTGAAAACATGTTTAAAGTGTTGAATACAATGTTGGCTTACTGGGAGAGCATCAGGCTTGTTGGTCATGGATTTGGCTGAATTTGCAGGAATAGTCTTTCTCTGTCATTAGAAGATGGTATCCAGGAGACGCAAATAATAATGCTCAAGCAAATTTTAAGCTACAGTCTTGAACATTTGCATTGTTAGTGTATTTATACCTATGGTGAATCATACATACTAACTATGCTAATGTTCAATACTGTACCCTTTATCTACTTGAGCATTTGCACTTGTAGCTGGTAATTATCATCTGTTTGGTGCTGAAGAGTATTGCTGCAGTCTTGACCAAATCTATGACTCCAATGCCTCGGCTATCCTTGGCAAATCAATAGGATCAAAATTTGCTTCATTTTTGTCTACTATCTTGGAGACCCTGAGTAATGAATTAGTAAATAATCCAAGAATCTCATCTTGAATTGTTACAAGTTTTACAAATACTGACGGGAAACCACAATTCCCAGGGATTGTTAATGCTATAAAACTTGAGTGCAGTCAGAAATTAGTGCACATTATTTTATATGTCTCTTCAGTAATTTTCAAACTCGTGTAATTGAGGTAGAAGGATGAAGTTATACAAACTTAGAGGTTTGCTTTAGGAGGACTTCATATTCTGAATGAATATCTGACCTTTGCTTCTCATAAGTAACAATATTGTTTTTTCTCTTGCAGCCAAAATCGATTGGAATATGAAAAGCGAGTGCGAGCTCAAGCAAGAGCAATGGCACCTCAGGAATGAGTTTCCCAGTAGATCCAGTGCATGTGATACATTCAAACACTGCGTCTTGCACTGAAGAATTTCGATGTCTAGTTTCGTCTGTGAAAGATTCGTCAACGAGTCGGCGTGATTTCCATTCACAACCAATGGTTTTATTTTTTGATGAATTCCATTCTCATACTAAACGTTAATAGCAAGACAACCAACTGTTCTTTTAGCTTGTATTACTACTTATTTTTGTAATCATGTTGACTGATCACTGGTTCCAAATGCAGACACTCTGACGTTATTCTGAAAGTGACTTGAGCTAGTCAAGTAACTTTGAGCTGAGAATAATGGTCCATCTGTTAAACCAATTAGCTCGCTGGCAGTCAACAAAAACGAATGTGATTGATTGATCTTTGGATCAATCGAGCTGTCTATGATTAAAAAAGAAGATTCATCCTTGAATAAATCTCATCAAGGGTCAAACATTGCACGTGATTCGGCTCACTCAAATAATTTCATTTTCAATATCAAATACTTTTGAGTTGAACAAAAATTTCAGTAACGTTTTTCATTTTTGTAACTTAGGTAAAAGTATTTTATATGATAGTTATAAACATTAGACCTAATGACCACCACTAATGGATAATAAAAAGATGTATCATAGCGAAAATGTGCTATGTTTTCCTTGGAACATCCACATTTCTTGAACTATTTCGTACTTGATATGTTTCCAAGATTGCAGATTGTTACAATGAAAATTTTAAGTTTGAATGAAAGAAATCTGTGTAGACCTTTTTGGGTACATGTACTTATACATTTACATTGGGTGATGAAATGTGGACCAATGAATACTTGGCTCGCGAGATGTCAAAAAAAGCTGTTACTTTGAATAATCTTGAGAGTGTAACACGTGATTCCTTAGAATTTGAGAATTGAGCCAAAGTTGATGCTATTTCAATTTTAGCTGTCTAAAGAACCCGGACAATTCGTTGTAATTCACTTGGAATTTCGGTGTGCCCAAACAATGCCACTCACTATTTCAATTTCACAGTTTTCATACATTTGACTCTGCATTCTGTTTTCACGCAAGTAGACAATTTTCAATTTCGGAAGTCATCGACCTCGTTTATTAACTATTCTATTCCTCGCGAATGAAGCGAGAAATTATTCCGAGAGTTGAGGACATTACCATCAGACTCGAATCGGGCATGTACCAAATTCGTATGTTTTTGACACCTCAGGAGAAGATGATAGAAAACAGTCGTGACATTTTTTAGACAAAAAAAAGACAGCAATCCGCGCTGGGATCACACCCACGTATACAATCGTGCAAGTCGTGCTGCGGTCGTCGAGGCGCTTTTATCGATCGGCAGATGCACTGGAAGTCTGCCTCGAAGCGCGTCTGGTTCTCTGGAAGCGTCAGTTGGCGCGCATTTTCAGCCGCGCGCGCATCGCGGAACGCAACGTTCGCCTTCGGAGAGCAAAACCCAAACAAAGCGACGTCAGACAAGACACCCGATTCCAGCAAGTGTCGGATATCTGGCAAAAATGTCCACGTACTCGATGCAGCGGCTGGACGCCGCGCTGCTCTGGCTGTGTCTGCTCGGTGTCGGGATCAGCTATTACGCCTACGTCGTAGAGACGAGCAAGGAGCGCGACCCGGACTACGAGCCTTTATGCGACATCAGCGAGCACGTCAGCTGCACCAAGGCTTTTACCTCCGAGTGAGTTTCCCGCGCTTACATATCACGAGAGCGATTTTTGTTCGTTGATGATGATCGAGTGTTCGGGGTATAATCCCAGCTCACCTGTTGTGTGCTCGAGCCTCATTGAGCCTCGCAGACACTTTTTCCGAGATCGCGTCGGACATGGTCGTTGCTGGAGGCAGAGATGCGCGTGTTTACATGCGTACTCGAGCCGTTGCATTGGAGCAAACAAGTGCGGATGATGCATACTCTGAGAGAGCAGTAGCGTGACGCAAAGTGATGGGAGTGTTTACTTGTGCGATGAATGATTTCTACGGTGTCATCGCGGTGTTTTTGAGAAACGGTGTGACTTGTCAAGTTTTTCACGGTTCGTGCGAGGAAACTTGCGTAAGACAGTGCCCACCGCTTGTATCCGCACGATGTTGTCATGTGTAAG
>JAPYYZ010000931.1:0-26735 GCA_030522705.1 Eretmocerus eremicus
GTTTATTCGGGTTGAACTCGGTCATGTCTTCTGTGTCTCGAACTCGGAGACAATGAGCTCTGCAACTCCTTCCACGAACACCACTCTCACGGTTGACTCCATATCTGCTTGCTCCATTCTGCCCTGGCAATTTGGACTTGACGATACTTTGCGCGGAACATTCCACTGGATTGTCGCAGAATTTCTTGATAAATAACCTTAGTTTTTCCCTCTCCGGCTTGCCAGCGTGACTCTTGTTCAGACTGTAGTTAGAGCTTGTAGATTTGAATAAACCCTGAATTCCATTTAAGTTGACCCGGAACCAGCCTTTTTCGTATCGTCCTCGGAGACAATCAGCTCTGCTATTTCTTCCAAGAACACTATTGGCTCGATGCACTTGATATCTACTAGTTGCATTGACTTGTCCCATTCCGTTCTTCCTGGAACTTTGATAATGGCGATGCCCTGTATGGCTTCTGTCAGAGCATCATTGCTAAGTCTCTCCATATATGATCAGAGTTTCTCCCTCTCCGGCTTGGCAGCATGATTCCTGTTCAGTACTTTCTTTTGGATCCCTGTGAATAACCCTTCATGAGTAGGGACTTTACGTCTCGTAGGGCAAATGGCAACAGATTTCGCAGCTGCTTCCCATTTCTCTGCAATAGCTTTCCTGGAAAACTATTCTTTCGAGCCCATGATTACATCTCATGAACTCTCCAAGATTGTAGATGAGATTCTTGCTATCGTGAACCTGTAGAGGTCACAATTATTCGAGATCATTCAATGAATTGTCAAGTCCACTTGCTGGAAACACTGGTGTATCACTGCTCATGAACCATAGACTGAAATCTCTCTACAAAAAGTTCTCCAGTTTCCCTGTAGATGTTGATACCCTATGCTTGAGGAAGCGTTACTTTCACTTTGCCCATATTCAAGTAATCTTATTTTTTGTTTGTATTTAATCATGAATCTAACCTACGATAAATCATCTCACAAATTTGAGATATCAGACGAGCTAAACGAAAATAGGCTTAGTATGGAGAACGGTAGAGATAATCTATCTACAGCTCTCATAAACAGAAGGGCCAGTTTGTTTGTATTGATTCGAGTAGAAGGCCGATCGAATAAAAGTTCATTCAAGTGAAACTGTCGTCAGCCCCCTTCACGTCGTGCTCGAAGACAATCAGCTCGGCAATGCTCTTCAGAACACCGCTCGTCGCAAAATCTGTTGATCAGTAGTCGGCGATTTTCCCTCTCCGGCTTGACAGCGTGATTTTTGTTCAATAAATTCTTTTGAATATCTGAGACTTTTCCTTGACGAGTAGGAACCTTGTTTCTCGCACGGTGGATGGTAATAGATTTTGCAGCAACCTTCTCTCTCTTCTTACCAGCTGCTCTCTTCGAAGTAAAGTTAGAGTTCACGACGTTATGTTGACTAGCCGAAATTCTAGATGGAAAATTTTTTTCGTCGTCTTTTTATACTGATTCGTGACACGTTTCATCAAGCTACTTTGCACTCATCAGACTCGCGGACACGCGCTAGTCTTTGGATGGCGACTCCTTCCACATGATCAAAGAGCATGAGAGGAGAAAACAGGTGCCACAGCGCTGAGATTTGATTTGCTCGGTGCATACTCATGGAATATTTGATCGAGAGCGTGTCTCGCTTCGCGAAATCACTCGATCGTTCTCCCTCGAACAATTGACAGTTCCGATAGCATCATTTCTGGACCAGCCTCAGGAGGCAAAGCCGAGCCAGCAATGGCTGGCTGCTCTGCTAAAGCTGGCTTGTCGTTCCCTGTGGCGAGAACTCCTTGATCCCCGGAATAAGGCAGTTGGTAAATCACATTGGATTTGGATTATCGGTGTATCTCGCTGCCGTTTTGGAGTACTTTTGCGCCGAAATGCTGGAGCTCGCTGGCAACGTCGCTCGTTATCACAAGAAGTCGAAAATCATCCCTCGTCATTTTGTACTGACTATTCGAAACGACGAGGAGCTTGAGAAATTGCTACTTCACTTAGAATCAATTTTCTTTTGATCCCTCATTTCAAGAGAAAAACTCTTTGCATCAAAATCCCCGACTCGACCTCACACCCGAGGAGCTTAGAGCGTATACAGGTCGAGTTGGATCGCTCCATTTCGATCTATGGTGCAAAGTCAGCGCATGCTCTGACTTACATCGGCTTGCAGAGCCCGATCATAAAAGGACCCCGCCCCCAAAGATAGGATTTGGGCTTTCGGTCAAATTTCTTGTAAGTATACCCAAACGATAGATCTCAAAGCACTGAAGATAAGTCTCCATGGTCGCAAAGCTCAATGCTATCCACGTTTTGAGATATTCAGTCTAGAAAGAGCCTTCCGGTGCATAGGGGAAGTAGGGTTATGTGTTGATTTTGATCGAACTCGACGCACGTATTAGTGCACGCACCTAATTTTTGGTCTAGTTTCGTATTTAACACGTTCACAGTGCTGACCCCACCACGGTGTGTCTAGCTTGTATCGACCATGATCAACTGGAAAATGCCACCAAATTGTGAAGCAGCTCCAAACTTGAATAACAGATGAAGAAAATATCATTTCCGTACCGCCGATTTTCCTGAGTAAGACTGTCTGATTCACGCCCTTTTCGAATTGATGGAACAACAGCGTCGCAGTGAGCGTGCTGATATGATTCCGCAAGCAAGTGACATCGATGTCTTGCGTTATCTAGTTCAAACTGTCGAAACTGATTCGTTCTGACAAGTGACTGCTGAAACCCCCCGTGGATCTCTAATGAAACCGCCTCTGGCTCTTGCGGGTGGTTCTAAATTGCCACTTAATGTTTATTGAAGTGGGATATTTCACCTCAATAAGTGTTCAAAATCGAAATGACTACTTGTATTCGATGAAACCTCTCTGTCAGATTACCCCAAATTCTTCACTTTACAATTTTGAGTAGATTAAAATGGAAGTTAAAATGATCAGCTGATGGGCCGGAGGCAGCTTCTCAACCAGCCGATATTTGCTGACCGTCGCCTGCCACGTCGAGTGTGATCCGTGTTTACAATTTTAGAGTGTGTATTTGCGTGTGTATGTGGGTGTAGGTGTGCGCTCCCAGTTCACGGAAGCTGAGAGCCCTCAGGCCGCGGCCCGGACCCGTACATCGCCCTAGGAAGGCTATAATCGCGCGCTAGAAGGTGCCAAAATCAGACGTCTTGGCAGCTGAGAGGGTCGAGACTCCTGAAAACCCACAGGGATGTGGGCGATAGAGGGTGGGGAGTAGATGCGAGCTGGCAAAAAAAACTTTCGGGCGATATTTTCGCAAAAATGCAATGAGCTGACCTTGAGGAAGCGTTTGTTTACTGTCTGTCAATCTGATCGTCGATTTCACCCGTGGGTGTACTACTTTCTCATTCATCAAACATTTCTCTCATGAAAAATGCAAATTGACGGTACCATGTAACATGTCCTCAAAGGAGAAACGTCGCACTAAAAAACACCCGAAACTTTGGAATTATGAATTCCCATACTTTAACTCTATAAACTGCCCGAGTTTGTCTAGTAAACCGACAAACGTCCAAGCTTTTACCCGACCAAATTGCACGCTATCGGATGCGGAGTGATCCATACAAGTCTAATTTTAAATCCTTCAATAGCTAATTGACGTGACTGTGCCTCCCAGAAGCACCTCCAAATAGAAAATCGAATCACTTTCAAACGAATGCGGTGCCTCCGAAAAACCTCATTGTGCCCGTGCAGGGACAGATACGAATTGAAGAAGCGGTGCGTCGCGAACTGTTGGATTACCTCATGCAGGAGATGGGCGCATCGGAGTCTAGAGAGGCCAGCTCATCCGGACTGGGCGAAGGCCGCCTGGAAGGGCCCAAAGCTCCAGCTCTGGGCGGAGGAACTCGCCGAGGGGCCGCCCGGCCTCCAGCCGCCACCGCCGAAGCCCGGATTCCATCCGCCGTTGCCGAAGCCACCGCCGAATCCGCCGGGGTGGCCGAACTGGTGCTGGTGGAAGTGCTGTTGCGGAGGCCTCCAGCCGCCGCCAATCGGCCCGTGATGCCCGTAACCTGGGTTGGCTATGGCGATTGGGCCGTAGCCGGGTTGCTGCCACCTTTAATTAAATTGAGCCCGACGCATTAACTCGACGCATTAATTCTGATACAATCGGCGAGATGTATGCGAATGGACGTCTTTTACAATTTCTGTGCATTTACAATTTTGCGATACATCGCGCAGATTCACATTCGCACTCGAGCCTCGCGTTGCGAGAGAATAGAGAAACGCAATTGCGACATTAAGTGCAGCAATACTCGGTCGCCGAGGATTTAATCAGTCATCAAGAAGAGCGTGTCTGCGCGGCATTTCCCAGCTTTCCAAAAAATATTTCAAGCAGAATAGAGCGAAATCTTAGATGAGACGTGATCAGAATTCAGTGCGTCCATAAGTTATTCACCTTGCGAGACGCGGATGAGCTTTGTACTGGAATTTTCAAAATTTCGCTCACGTGCCCCCGCTCGTGTGTCTCTAAATTCATCGCCTAGAGGATTTTTGGATAATTGTGACATAACGATTCGTCCTCAAAACCAGAATCCTCTACTCAATAATTGAAGGTATTGCCAGACTGTGCACGCAAGAGTGACATTGAGAGGATCGAGCGCGTTGTGTACAAATCTGGGCGTCTGACTACATCTTATTAGTGTACCTATGAACTCGCAACGTGAGTAGACGCGAGGCTCAAATTGTCGCGAGACGTTGACATAATACACAGCGTTGGCCAATGTATGGACGCCACTCATGCAAATGAGCGTTTACCCAAACCAGAGAGACATCAACATCGCTCGCGAGCTGCTCGTCTCACAGACCGAGCCGAGTGGCTTGTATTAGGCGTGAACCGAGTGGCCAATGAATATTCATTCTCCTAAAATACGTCCACATCTCGACTCGAAGGCACACATCACGTATACGCATGTTTCGAGCACTCATTTGAAAGTTATTTTCGAGCTCGCGCTCATCACGTAAGTATGTTCCTCTCTAAAGACTTCGGAGTGCCTTTTTATTAGACCTCTCCGAAGTACTTGGAGAGGCACTAATTTTCACTGCTAAGAACGGGGTTCTTTCGCGCGGTACTCGTGGATTGAAAATACGCAGGTAGACGTTGGATCCAAATCTTGCTCCGAACTGACCGATCGAGTTTCATCAAGTCACCGTTTCAAGGCCCACGAATTATTATTTTTTCAAAATTTTGCGTCGCGTCACTCACAAAAATGAGAATTTCTCTGCGCCAGCTTGATGAATTGAAATAGTCACGAAGCTGCGTCCGTTTTTTTTTCGTAAAATGGTCGCTCTGCGATATTTTCTGAGCGCGAGAATTGGGGAGAAACGGGTGCGAGGGAGCAGCTGAAGCTCCAGAGGGCACAACTCACCCGCCGAGGAGTCCGGGCGCGCCGAGGCCGTGGTGCAGCTTGTGCTTGAGCTTGCGCTTGATCTTGCGCTTGATGCCGTGCAGGTGGCGGCCCTCGGGACCGTCCTCCTCCACCTCCTCGTACTCGTCGTCGTCGACTGGGTTGGGCGAGCGGACCCTGCGCTGCCACTCGGCACCTGCGACATCGCCGAGTAATTAATAATCTGCTTCCGTGATCTTTACATACATTGGATAATTAACTTCGAGTGAACTGTATCTAGCTTTATCGAATGCCACGTCGACCGCTGCATCATCTAGCCATTTATTCTGACGAATCAGCTTGCCCAAAAGTCATTATGTCGTTGGTATCTGTGGTGCCTAATGAGCAGAATTGCAGCGAGGGGTTCGTCGATACCAAGGTGTTACTCTGTGTTTGTCGAGACTCGTAAAACCAAAGAAACGCGATTACACGAATCGCGAATGATAAGACATGTTGCTATCATGACCCAAGGGGGTCAGTGCCTCAGTCCTGCCCAAGGTTGTCACACTCTATAGCCATATCTGTATACTGTTTTCGGCAAAAAATTTCAAACGAGCGAGAAAATCGCACGTGATCCCTTAACTCGACTAGAGAAAACTAGCAGTACTCAAAGTTTGTGATTCAGATTCAAACTCACGTTTCTTGGCAATTGTTATGAATTATCTTTTTATCCTTAGTCTTGCGACGCTTTTTTCGAAGAATTTAAGAAGTACTTTCTCAAAAGTTTACCCGAAAACAATTTCCTCGTGAATTTATGTAGGGATAAAATATGGGGAGAGACGCGTACTATTGTGAAAAGGATAAGAATAAGTATTGAAAGGAGAACAACTATGATCTCATGCTGATAGTCGATTTCTTACTCTCGTTCATACAAATACTGTTACTATTTTTTACGAGCCGATATTGGAGAGATAGTGTGCTTCCATGACATTCGAATTGGAAATAATTCAAAGATAATCTGATTTCACAAGGTGATTGCGAAGATATACCGATATAACCAGTGGAAGATTCATGGCGGATGAAAGATGTGGAGTACCATTTTCTCTAAAATCAAAATCCCGAGTAAGCCCGCTCAAGGTTTGCGAAAACAAGAAGGCTGCAGCATTCAAAATCTCGCAATATGAGCAGAACTGGAAAAAGGGTAGGACGCTTCTGAATCGCTTGCGAAAATCGGTCGAGATTGCGATCGAGATGAGAGAGCACATTTCTTTGATACTCGCTACTTGCGGGGGGTGAGTAGGAGAATTCATCTAGTCTCATGAGACGTGATATTTATCAACACTACATTTTTAGTTTATCGACCAAAGATTAGGACAAAGTATAGTGTCGCGCAAGACCGAGAGTGCTCGGAGTATTTTTCGCAAATGTGCGGCACTATAAGCCGTTCAAATGAGCAGCAAGTGAGTGGGCAAAATTTTCAGGTCCCCGACAATATGCCGTGAACTAGCCTATGTGAGCCTCGCCACGTGTTTTATCCGCCAAGTTTACCGCTTTCCTCTATTGCTATGGCGTCTTGGAAATACCTGGCTGGGAATTAATCGCGCGCACTCGTTATGCAACTGCCGCGTTTGACTATGAACAACTCAGACACTTGCCCATTTTTGATGCGGCGAGCGAGAAATGCTCTTGCGCACGAAGTTTTTACTCAGTAGCCGCTGCGGCCCATATTACACAGAGGGGAATGCGCACCGCTCGTTATCCGCACCAGCTGGTTATCGAACTCTCTCCGCAACGATCGTAATACGCGGCGCCGCGCCGCCTGCTCTCTCTTTCCCGAGCTGATCTTCTATTATGATCTAATTTTTACTGATTCACACCCGCTACGTCTCGCTCTCGCTCTAATTTTCAATCTCGTTTTCAATCGAGTCGTTTGATAAAATCGCTCGATATTTTCTGTCATCCCTCTCACAACCCAAAATGAGGACTGAAGTGACTTGGATCGAATACCTTTGCGAGATTCCACAAATCAATTTCCTGTGATCTTCAGTTCAATACTTTGAAAACATTCAAAACTCACATTAGTACAACTCAAATTTGATCAAACAAGCTTGACACCTCTTAGTTTTTTTGATTACTCACTTCAATACTTTCATGATACTTCATTCAAATTGCACAATCTGATCTTGAGTTGATTTTATGAACAAAAAAACTTTATAAGTAATCATTGAAATAGATTATTCACTTTGAAAATTTCAAAAAATGACTCAGCTTAGGGAATTTAGGTTGCTACTTGTCCATTTTAGCTAATCCTGCTCAATTTGTGTAGCTTAGATCACGAAATGAGTTAGGATGTGTTAAAAAATGCATGTAAAAGTACGAGACCTGAGAAGTTTAGTATTCCGGATTACTTTTGCTTTCTTCGTCGCCTTGGGCAATATTTAACCATTTACTATTCAACTTCTATCGATAAGATAGATCTCATCGATATTGGGACTCTATTGCTCGATTGATGAAATCATAGTCAGGAAATGACTTTATTGTTTTTTCGAGCCACTTATCGCAGCGCTCAGGCTGTCGATCATAGCTTGATAAAGGCTCAAGACCGACCTTCGAGGCTCCACTTTTGATTTATATGATTTAACTATTTAACCCAGCCAGGTAACTTTTATTTTGTATTCATTCAATGATTTTTTGTTAGTTTAGAAATGTTTAGAGTACGTTGAAATCACGTATGAAGCCACAGAATATTTTCCAATATAATCAGTTCACCAGATCTTACCCATGAAAATTCTTCCCAAAGACTTAGGTGTCCTGAAAATGCTTTGCAAAATTTGCGGAGTAAATTTGTTCAAAATGAAATTGATGCACTTCTTAGGTCATGTAAAAGTTTCACTTCACCGACGTTCATTTGAAATTGATTTAAAATGGAACAAAACAATATTTTGAAGAAGTAGCTCCAATCCAAACTGCCCATTAGCACAATACACTATTGTGTAAAAATTTGGAGTGATCCGCGGGAAGCCCTTGGAATAATCTCGACCATAGTTCAACTATAATATATTTGCACTACGGTTGGAATTACTCTAAGAGCTTTCCGCGGATCACTCCAAAATTGTACGGTGGTGCATTCTGCCGATACGCAGTTCGGATTGGAGGTACTCTTTTGGAATATTGTCTAGTCTTATTTTGAATCAATTTATTATGAATGTCGGAATGTGGAGCTTTTCCTTCCCCATTTTTTCACCCAAAAATCTCGACATCTAGTTCAAGTGCTATATTAAAAGGAAGAATTGCGTCGGGCCAAAATTTGTGAACGAAAAAGCAAGACACTAACTGTTGACATGAGCCCGTGTGACGTTGGAAAAACTTTGAGAAACTTGAAATTGTTTTGTTGGTGACACAAGAAGCCATCTTTGGATATTGGAGGAATGAAACTCTCATCTCATTTGAATCCCAATGGAAAGTTCTTTCACTCATACTTCAATACAAAGGTTTTGACTGCATGTTATATTCAAGTTTTGTTTTTGTCAAGGGATCTCGATTCTGATTCAAGTCATTCGTTATTCAACCCGGTGTGTGAAACAGTACCGTTTGCAAATGGTTTGTGATTCTTTTCTCAGAGTGCAATGGGAAGCTCTGAATAAGTTCTCACGACCTCTGGTCGGCGTAAACAAAACATGTTCGTATGAAAATTGAAGACTCATTGAATTGTGCCAGAAAAAACGGGAAATAAGCGTTTGAAAAGACATTCGACAACAGTTCAGCGATGTTATTCTCTACTACTTCTTCGGCACAGAATTAAATACCAAATGAAGAAACGGCGTTCATGGTTTACAGGTCAAATGAATGATAATTAATGTGTTGGACATTTTCAACCCAATCATTTCATTCGGCAAGTGCACTTTTCGTCATCGAAAGAAGTCAAGTCAGATTGATGTCTCTCAACGCAGATGTGTCCACTGAAAAATTGATTGACAATCACACGCGAAACGAGTGTTGATTTCACTGCTCATCTTTTTGTGACTATCTTCAAACGAATCATCTCTCAAGATCGAGGATGTAATCCAATTGAGTGATTCGTCTAAAAGCAACGGCAACATTTTCAGTATGGGTATTTTCAAGTTCACGAGAAAGCCGGCAGAGATGGATAAATCGCATCGTACCTGTAGGCTCGATAAGTTGTCCGGGCTGCTGCTGCGCGAGCGCGACGCGCAGCTCGCCCACGGGGCTCTGTATCGCGCGCGCGACTCGCGCAAGCTCGACTTGCGGCGCTTGGCGCTCGATTCGAGCCGCGACCTGTGGATCCTCGGGACGGGCTTGCAGCGAGGCGATTACGGGCAGCAGCAGCAGCACCAGCGACCTCGTCACCAGCCCCAAACTCGTTCCACCCATGCTGGTCTGCTTAGCAGTCACCCGCGTGCGAGCTCGATGAACTCCTCTCGACTATGGGCAGTTATGGGACGCGCGCGGCACAGTTGGAGGAAAAGTGCGGCTTTGGGCAGCAGCAGCAGCGGCGCGCGCGCGAGAGCAATAGCGATCCGGAGGCGCGGCTTGGTTCTTATACGACGAGAGAGCACGCGGCAGCGCGAGAGAATTGCCAAAGAGGCTCGGAGCCGGGCCCGGGCCGGGGGTTTTCCCCGCGCACGCTTGCCGCAACGCCCCGCTGCTCAGAGTACACCGAGTGCGATCCAGGAGTGCCAAACGCGTTAGCCGTCGGAGGCGATGATAGACCAGCGCCTCTCACTCGCCCATAACGCGTACAGTGCCCACTCTTGCCGGTGGTGGAGGTGGCGATTCCGGATTTCGTTTGCGCGCGAGAGCGGTCGACCTCCGGGGACAGCTTGGCTCAGGGCCGCGCGAGGGGCCGCGGGCCGCTGCTGGCCCCTCGGCTGGCCCGCATTGGCGCGCTGCGTGACCCTGACCGAAAGATGCCCGAGTCGCGAGACGCGGATGCTGCTCTTGCGTCTGGGCGTTTCGCAAGGCCCGCGAGCCGATGCTCGCACTCGCACCTCGACTCCTGCGTCAATGCGCGTCTTGGCGTTTGCGAGTGCACCGTAACCGCGAGATTGACGCATTGGACACCCCCGAGCTGCGCAACAGTACCAGCGAGAAGATTAGACGGAGCTGGTCACGTCGCGCAATACGCCTCGGGTCACCCGAGTCGATGCGAGGATTCCACGAATTTGAGTTATGGACCCTCCGCTCCGTTTCCGGAATTCCATCGCAATGCGCTCGAGATGGAGGTATTCGATGCCCGCGTCTAGACTGCTATTGCATTCCTTCGGTAAACGTCCTCGCTTTGGTCAAGACTTTTCCCCTCCAATGGCCCGAATATTCATAAAGATGGAATCGAGAACTCTCAACAATTTTTATGCCGAAGAGACCAAGTGGAATAATTCACAGAATAACCAGTCGATAGCCTCGATCTTGAGAAAATGGAATTCGCTGCATCTCAATTCGAAGGCTCACATTTGCGAATTACCTTCATTTGCCTCACCGATTCAGCTACTCTCCATATGGACTGCCTTCGTTGCGCGCAGCTTACATCATTTGTGCGCGTACACTTCATCAACAACAATATTGCGATCTTCCCGTATTAGGACTCGTGACTTTACTCGTGTCACTTGGAGCATCGAAAATGTAAACAAAAGTTTGAATGAAGTAACAATCATTTCGACCCTCTAACTACTGTTGATATTGAATCATAACAAATGAGTATAATCTCAATTGTGTTGATTTCTTGAAATTTGAAAATCCAGTCTCACGCGCGACTCATTTAAAGAATTTCGCAACTTATTTGCGCGTCACGCTCTTTCAACACTTGATGAAAGGATATTCGATGAAAAAACCTCGTTCTTCCATAAATCTCTCAAGTGCTTCATCTCTTTAAAAATTCGTATTGAAGTTATCGTAAAATTTTCTAGAAACCTGTGAATTGTTGACAGGAGAGAATAATTTGAGAAACTTGAAATGAGAATGATAGCATGGGAGCGCGAGAGCTATAGTTCATCAGAGAGAATGTGATTAAAAATATAAATGGTCCTTTATTGAAATTACACAAATACAAAATCCATACAGATAATAAACGTCAAAACACAATACGTCGAGTGAGACGAGAGTTTGCTTGGAGCTATCACATCGAGTACATCAAAATCCACACACACAGTATCACCCCAGAGAGTTCAGTCTTGGTAGTTGTCGGGGCAGCAGGAGCCGTCGGGGCAGCAGGGCGGCCCGATCTTCTTGACCGCGGCGACCTTGGCGAGTCCCACGGAGAGCTTGCCCAGCAGGGCGGCCTCTTTCTCGCTCCAGGACTGCTGCGCCGATCGGGCCTGCGCGGGCTCCCGCTGCTGCTCCCGCTGCTCGTCGGCTTCGTGGTCGGGCTCGTCGCGGGCCGAGCGAGAGCCGAGCAGGTCGTTGGGCTCGTGGGCCGAGTTTGCGTGGGCGGCAGTGAGCAGGCCCCTGCGCTCGCCCGACAGCAGCTTCTTGTGGCCCAGCTTGACCATCGGCAGGGCCTGCTTGATCGCCTGCTTCTTGCCGTAGGCGGGCGCCGGGTAGGAGGGCCCGGCGCCGTGCTCGAGGAAGACGGGCAGCACGGGCTCGAGGGGCACGGGCACGGGCACCTGCTCCACCTCGTGCAGCACGACCAGCTGGGGCGGGGCGGGCGCGGCGGAGGCGCTCGCCGAGGCGCTCGCGCTCGCCCCGTGCCCTCTGCCGGCCTTCTTCCTCGCCTCCAGCACCTTCACCCTGTTCTCGGCCAGGGTGTCCAGCAGCGTGGGCAGGTGCACTATCGCCCCGCCGTCGTTGTACTTTATCGACTTCTTCACCGTCAGCGTCGCGCCCTTCTTCGTCTTCAGCTCGTACCTGCAAGCAAACGAGCTTCGATCAGAGTATGCGCACACTCGTCGATACTTTGAATTTGCAGTCGCGCGCAAATCGGTAATATCCCCGACTCTGGCGCGACGCACTGAATTCCGATGTGGATTTCGAGGCGCGAGTGTGAGCAAAGGCTCGCGGCAAAGCGAATCAACTACTGATGAAACGATTCTTGTAAAATTATCTCGACGTTCGGATTGGCATTGGTAGATTTCCGATGCAAATCGTTAACATTTTGTAAAAAGGAGCAAAATAATTGAATGATAAATCTGCGGAGCTTCCGATCGATCCGGAAGTACACTAGAAATAAAATCAATACTCACTCTCTTTCGTAACTTTCGTCCACTCCGATCGTTCTCTTAATCCTCGTCTGCGCATCGGTCGGCGGCTCGCTCGACGCTTCTCTCTCTGTAACAAAAATTCGAAACATACTCGTCATCGAAGAGCCCGAGTCCTGTGGTGAATATGCGAGTCGCAGATCTATGGATGTATGATCATCTCGTGTATATAGTATGCTCTCTTGAAATTCATTTCGCCTAGTTAGATTAAACGTCCGAGAATGAATTATGCAAAAGCCTCAAAGTCACTCGAAATTGCTGTATAAACGTGATTAATATTTCAAAACCACTGTGAAATTATTGTGCTCCGAAATAAAACGCAGTGTAGATCGAGACACTCGCCAGGTTTTCGAAATGAGCTCGTTCATTCCAACAATCAAAACAATCAAACCATTTCTACGATGTGAGGGTAGCTTTCAATTTAGGGCTCAATGTCAACGGACTCGTGTGCGCAAACTTCACCGCGATTATTCTTAAAATTGATACGCATCGAATGAAGAAATGTTTGAAGACCATAAAGGAGGATGAAATTGTACTTTTACATCGATCACGGGCTCTCTGAATTCCGAAGAATCAAAATTGAGTTGGAAGAAGATGAGAGTTCAAAAATTAAACACGCGACCTATGTAAGAGGGCCGAATGTGTAAGGCCAAAACACAAATGCATTTTTAGATTTTCATTATATCGAGTTCATCGTGTAATAATTACCTTCCGTTGAGCTAACAACGGCAGAGGAGACGCTCGCCACACAGATCAGGATGCACAGCACTGTCTTGAGTTTCAGATCCATATTCGTCGACTGAACTCCTTCAGCAGGATGAGTGACGATGACTGGAACGACGCGTGCGAGTTTTGATTTCTCCAATCGGGCGTCTAAATCGAATTCGGAATCGATGCGAACCGCCTGGCTGCCAACTGTTCTTCTCGAGAGGGACAATTGACGATACCTGAGACGACGCTCGCCAATTTCGATCTTTTCAATCGAAGCCAGCGATGGGTGGGGTTTTCCCCCTTCTTACATTATGTACACTTGCTCCGTGAGCTCTATTATATTCGAGGAGAGTTGCAAATCGCGTGATTTTGTTTTGAGTATATTCGTAAATAGCTCACGATATGTAAGCGTAAGAGACTTCAAATCAATCCAATGAATACACGTGTCAAGAGCTTGTGAGCCTCTTCTGTCTCGAATATCGAATTCACACTCACACTGAGGATAACTGACACGCAATATTCAAATTATTGAGGCAGAGAATTCGTGACAACGTCTGAATGATACGATGAGCGAAGTCTCGGGCAAGAGAATCGTTTCACCGCTAAGATTATTTATTTGGTGATATCCTAAAAACTTCTTGATGCGATGGTGGTAAATTGATAATACTCATTATTCGATGCCATCGACCTCCCATTCACATCAGTTATTCTGTACTCGCTCCCATACAATCAGTAGGCATGACATCAGTCCGTGAGATGATTCTCTTTTTGAATCAAGCAAATTTCATATTCCAGTCTCTCACAGAGAATCATCATTTTTTGCTGACAGAATAACCTCGATCTTCTTATCTCTCTCTAGGAGAATGAGAAATCAAAGAAAAAATATTCCTCGACAACATCTATTAGATATTTATTCTGCGTTATAATCAAGTTGTTTCCTTGGATTGATATCAAGTTACGCTTGTGAAATTATCTAGTTTTGATCTTTCAATCACAAATCATGTAAGATTTCATATAATTCAATCCTGAAAGAGGCTATGAAAATACCAGAAAGCCCCTAAACATTTACAGGATAGAAATATTGAGAGGGATGACGAACCAATAGTGTTTGAAGTCATCTGATCGCGCATGAATTCTAATGATAGAATTTCCAAAGGAGAATGAAATATTTGCTTTGCTGTATCCTCCAGAGAATGAGCTCTTGAATTTTATGAAGAAAAATTCATCTGACATTGGTCTGCATTCTAGCTGACATTCGGCTATTTTAGCTGTAACTTTGCAAAATTCATCTGAAAAATAGCTGGAATACCTGGTTCAGATTGAGACAAAAGGATCTCGTCAACCTGACTATGATGTATTCTTGCTTGCGCAAGAGTTCCATGTCTATAATTAGATTGATTGATTTTGTGATCAGTAGACGACGTCAAAAGTTTTACCTTCTGCTCAGGACAGTATTATTCTATAATTTACAAAACAAATAGCCACTCTCAAATCTATGAAGAGACTATGCGCAATTTGAAACTGATGAAGCGGTTAGCATCCAAGACATATTTCCATATCATTATATTGTAGCACTGTAATTCTTCACATAACTAACATCGAAATGTTTTCATTTGAAGGACCTATACGATCATCATTCATTATTTTAGCCATAATTATAGTGATCATCATGTCTCATTTTAAAAATACGTGTGTCATGGAATTTGATTGACACCCCGAGTTTTTGGTTGGAGTCTGGGAATGGATGAGCAAAATGTTTCACACTCACTGGCATCATATCGCTTGTAGACTGAGATGATCAATTCGGAAGGTGGGACCACAGCAGAAGTCACAGTAGGTAGCATAGATTTTTTTTTTGCAACAGGACGACTTTGGTTTATTTTTCCTGCTTTGGGGACTTTGGAAAAAGTGGCTTGAGTCAAGGAGCTCTAGTGATTCAATAATTTAATCTGCAGTAAAAATCCTTCACTCGAAGGATGCTTCACTTCATCAATAATCTGCCGCACATCCACATGCACGTGGACATTGGCTCTTCAAAAGGTAAAATGTAATTCATCTTGCATAATGATTTTTCTATAATTACAAAAATGCCATGCGCTATAGTGAATTTTGATTGTACAAGTCATCCACATAGATTGCATAATTTAACCTTTGAAGTAATTGATCATCATTATGATCATAGACTTGAGCATGGAGTATCGCGTAAGAATTTGGTTGTTTCTTTAATCTGTTTATCCTTTTCATTTTTCTCATCAAAGATTATCAATGTACCAAGAGATTGTGAAAAATCTTCGTAAGCAGGAAACGATAATATTGGTTGTTATTTATGAGTCCGTGGTCGCATTTAGCGGGTTTCCATGGAATACCTGTACAGGTAGGGAACTGTTGAAATCATTTTTCAATAGATTGTAACATACGTTAGCTTGTAATCCTCTCGAAATGATTGATTTAGATTCTTGGGCTTGAATGTTTTTGAGTTTGAGCTTAATCAATAAATATGATCTTATTTGGAGGGGTTATTTGTCCAGATCGAGCTGATACGTATTACACCGATAATCCAAGTTCTAATGCAAGAATATTTTAGCATGAGAGTAAAACAGTCCATACGCGCCCGAGATACGCGCCATGACTTTATAACATTTTCCAGCATATATTCATAAACCATTGGATTTTCAAGGTTTCCTGTTCTGATAATCGTGCTTCACATCGTAGAAATCTCACGATCTGTTGAATCTTACAGATGCTTCTCGTAAATCAAAGAGGATATTGATAAAACTCAAATAAGATACATGCATTTTCTGTGAAAATTTAATCATCTCAAAAACTCGTAATAATTTCTTACATAAGTTGTCATATGCTAGATAAAATGGCACGATAAATGTTTCACACACAACATACGTTTCCTTCCTTAAAATTTTTCGCCGGGGTTGTGATACTTAACTATAATAATACTAGGAGAGAGATTCAAAATACAATCAGTTCTTTACAGGCGATAGTCATGGTAGAAATTAGAATTTTTAAATGAGAATCGGTTTTATACAATGAGCAGTTTTGAGTCAATACAGAACAAGTATTTCATTTGATCAATTATCTATTGATAGAAATTGAATACTCAATGACAAAGTAAGGTTTTCGAGTTTTTCCATTAGTTTGTGATATATCAAGGATCTGAAAGGTATCACGGGTTTTGAAATGCTAATAGAATCGAATTCCAAATTCATATTCCAGATATCTGAAAACTTCATGAAAAATAAGAGAAGAAGGCGAAACTTCAAAGCGAATCAATCTGTCAGTGATTGATCTGGTCCATTTCGTTTCTGAAGAGCTCATCAAAGAGTAAGTTGCCAACATCGTCATTTCCACAAATCTCCCGAAAATCGAAAACAATTCGTGCACAAACACATCCACACTCATCCAGATTCGTTGTCAATCTTACAGAACATGAGATGCCTCAAAACTATGAACAGTCAAAATTCAAGTATGATACAGTATCAGAGAACATAATCTCGACGAGTTGTCCATCACAGAGTGTCGGATAGGAGGCGACCGAGGATTAGCGTAATTTCCTCTACGCCTCGGGTCTTCAAAACATCGAAGTAAAAGCCCTCAGCCACAACGGAGCAATCGCTCAGTTGGTGAAGATGAGCCCGTCGCGCGTGTCGGCGTTGGACGACGACGAGGCTTCGGCGCCACTCTTCGATTGGAAGAAGCCGTTGTTGTAGCCGTTTGAGCCCGACGATGCGTGAGACGAGGCCGAAGCCGTTGCCGAAGCCGAGGCTCTCGCGCCGCCCGATCCGTAAGCGTTCGAGCCCGCGTTTGCGTTAGCACTGCTGAGCGCCGAGGCGCCCCCGGAGCCCCCTGAAATGGCGTTCGAACCAGCGTTTGCGTTGGCACTGCTGAGCGCCGAGGCGCCCCTGGAGCCACCTGATACGGCGTTAGAGGCTGCGTTTGCGTTGGCACTGCTGGAGCCCCCTGAAATGGCGTTCGAGCCCGCGTTCGCGTTGGCATTGCTGAGCGCCGAGTGCGTTGCTCTTGGCGTCTGCGATCGACCCTGGAAATACGAAAATGGAAATGAGAAAACTGCACCGTGACACAAATAGACTTTGGATGATTGGAAAAAATATGAGTTGCCGGTTCCTTCCTTTGGAGATTCGAAACAGAATGATTGGTTTGTGTTCAAACAGCCCGAATAGCCCTGAATGTGCGCGAACTCAGACCTGAGCTGTGTTGCGGCCTAGCGAACTGTAGAATACTAGTCATACAAGGAATTTCCAATCGCATCAAATCAGTGATATAGGAACTACTGAAAAAGTTGCTGGATCAGCTGCAATTGGGAGTCTTTATTTGTCAGAGCCACGCCATTTTGAATCGTACAAAACCTCATTCCATAGAACTGATGATTATGTTTCTGCAACTTGCTTATGTTATTCGTGGCTTCTCCAAAAAGGAAAGGCTCTAATAGTTAGCCTTATAATTGGAATATGATAACATCACATTCAGGAATTTCTTAAAACTCTATCATAATCAAAATTTCTCCACCATCGGGTGCAGCGAACCGAGATCAAAATCTCGGCCTAGTACATGGCGAAACTTTCATGGAACTTCTTGAATGTTCAACAGCATTTTTTATTGGATGAGTCGTAATTTTGAGGAGGAAACTTTGACCCGAATCCAGGCTGTATCAGAAAATTGCTGTAAGGAGAAGGCACTTGATCAGAACTCACCGAAGCTGCCGTAGTTGTCAATCGGCGCAGCGTTCTGAGTGATTGTGATTGGCGGGTAGTTCTCAAAGCTGCCGTCAGCTCCAGCGTTGGCGCTGGCCCCGGCCGACGCTCCCGCCGAACCCGATGACGTGTACTGTTTAGGCTCGTCGACTACGATGAGTCCGGTGCCAGCGGGATTGTCAGCTCCGAACGTGCTCAGGGGTCCGAACGCGCTCTGGCCGGGGAGTCCCGGAATGACCGAGTTTGCGTTGGCGTTGGCGTTGGCCAGGGCGTCAGCCGACGCTCCACCCTGATGGGCCACGGGCGCTTGCTGGAGAACCGGGACTGGGTTCAGGACGTTGGCGGGTCCGACGCCGTGGACTCCCGCTTGGGCGCCAGAGTTGGCGTTGGCCGAGGCGCCACTCGACGCCCCAGAGCTCCTGTAGTCTTCCTTGTTGAGTTTGTAAGTGTCCTGAGGGTAGGGCGACTCGGCGACAGGTCGGCCCAGACCGCCGTAGTGTCCGCCGTGGATTGCTCCCGACGCGCCTGCGTTGGCGCTGGCGTCGGCGTTGGCGCCAGTCTGCTTGAAAGCGCCTTGGTAGCCGTTGGGTTGCGTCGCGTGAGGAACGACGGGCAGAGGAGCGGGCGCGGGAATCGGCACTGGCGCTGGAGCCGGGGCGGGCACTGGAACGGGCACTGGCTGTACCGGCGCTTGCGGCAAGAACGGTTGCTGGGCCGGAGCGGCGTTGGCGCTGGAGTGGGCAACGGCTGCGGCGTTCGCCTGGGCGCCCGTCGAGCCCGTCAGGAAGGGGTTGTCGCTACCGAAGGCTGGCTGATGGACCGGTATCTGTTGGAGCGGAGCCGCCTGGTGAGATGCTCCGTTTGCCACGGCGTTGGCGTTGGCTGTTGCGACTGCGCCGCTTTGAGAGGGTACTACGCCCACCAGGAAGGGATTCGACGAGTACTGCGGTGGTTGAGGGTGAGCTTGCAGTGGTTGTCTCTGGTAGCTGCCGCAACCAAATTCGCACGCGTTTCCTGCAATTATCGCTACAGTTATATCTTGATCTGCCCTCGTCCATATTCAGGATTAGTATCTCTAATCTACTATCAACGAGCCAGCCAGATCTTTGGGTCACGGACTTTGTTGAACTTGCAGATATGATCTCTCATCAACACGAGAACATTATCCCTCCAGTGTGAATGAGAGTCGCGAATACCAACATTCATTTGATTTTTCGGCATACCAGCATCGAAAGCGTGTAGTGTCCGTCCTGATTTCGGGGTGGAAAGTGCCGCATTGCCGTCCAGGCCAGGAAGCGTCTGCGCATGCATATCAGCCTCGGTCCGCTATTTCGCATGTTCCGACGCTTCCTAACCTGTACGACGGTGCGGCACTTTGCCCCTAAATCGTGCCAGAAACCACACAATTTCGACGTGGGTGTGCCGAAAAATTGTATACGCACTTCGGGCGGGAATGCGGGCTATCCCGGACCTTGCACATGCTCCCCTCGGCTGCGCCTCGGGAGCAACCCATGTGAGGCCCGCAATAGCCCAATTTCCGCCCTTGTTGCGTAAAATACTATCAATAACAAGTGAACGAAGTAAATTGAATGACATTGGCTTCTGTTACTGAGAACATCTTGATCTGATGGAAAAGGGAGATCACCACTGCAATTTCACAAACATTAGCGGCCCAGAGATCGGACACTATCCCTGTATAATTTCCTCTACCCTGACGTTATTACAGAAGGAAGAGTTATAGTCAGGAAACGCAAGGATTGATCAGATAAAATCAAAATTTTGTGGATCTAAGAGAGGCACAAGCCCCAAATAATTGAGTAAAATAGCTGGAAGATGTTATCAAAAGTTCGTTGTACTTTCAACTATAGGTTTTTTAGTTTCAAGTAGATTATGGTTAGTACTGCTTTCTGATTCTTCCAGCTATCTAATGAATTATAGGAAAATAACAGTTGAAAAGTTTAGAAATTAGTGAGGAGATATCGTGTCTTCTACGGCATGCATATTGTCAGACAAAATTTTCAAAAGATTGCAGCTGAGCATCCAATGTACCAAAGAGTGAGCTGGATATTCCTAAAATTCACCAACTGATGTATTGATGTAAGGTTTGTTCTACAGCGAGAACAATCGTGATTGACCAAATTCTATGCGACGCGACGAAGGACTATTTTCCGCTCGCAAATGTCAAATCTCGTGCGAGTCATGTCAGGAGATTGCTCTCTCTCTCTTGAGTTTTATGAGACTATATGAGGAATTCTTAAATGAACAAGTATCTCACCTTTGGCAGGCTTTGTTTCTGCGACAACAGTGATTTCTATGGGCCTAGGTGGCGGCAGAGGAGAACTTGGCCTGCTGGGAGTCTGTGGTGGAGGCTGCGGGACAAGAACAGGCTGGACTGGGATTGGGTGGGGATGCTTGTGATGGTGTTGATGATGGAGATGTGGTCTTCGGGGACGGCCTACAATGGTTATTGGTATGACGATTGTTCCTCCGATCTGTCCGTTCGTGGAGTCGGGATTCTGTTGACCCCCTCCAGGGATAATGTTGTAACCGACTTGGGCATTGTTAGCGTTAGACTGACTGGAAGCATGGGAGTCAGGCGACTCGACGGGATAACTGGACGGCCCGCTTTGTAGATGGTTGCTTTCTACATATTGAGGTCTCTGCACGTTGGTGTTCAGAGTTGAGCCAGCATAGTTATTTTGAAATTCTTTGACGGGGTATTGCGAGACATGAGAGGTCTGCGGAGACTCAGCATAACTGGGAGAAGGTTTGCTCGCGCTAGTGCCTCCAGTACCTGCTTCGAACAATAATTCAAGAAAAATGTCGATTTTGTTTATACTAAAAATGGGCGCTTAGCCCTCTCACGACCATTGACAGCACACAGTCTTGGCAGCACATTGAACACTGACACAGATGGCGACAAATCAGATTCGTTCTCCCAACGGAAATGGACCAATGAATAGGCTGAACACAACACATGACTCGTGAAAGTGCAATGGTTATCGATGAACAAAATGTGCGGATGGAAAACGATTTCTATGGATTACATTGACGTACAGAATATAGCTCAAATATCATGAAAAATTGAAGATCAAAAGAAGTCTCTCTTGTCAAACTAACGAAAACATAAGAAAAAATGCTGTTTTATGATGAACGGACCAAGTGAAGAATATCTAATCATGATTAATAAGAATATAGCGGTTCATTGACGAAACATTCGTCGTTCCAACAACTAGTCAACACAATGGATATCCGATCTCGAATGAAATGCCCAATTATTTGTAAGTGCAACTTGACTCATAGGTGATTGATTGGGACGTGGGGAGAGGGAACTGAGAGCGTGGTGGAGGGTAGATAGGTTACGACAGAGATTTCGTGCAATGTTGGCAACGTTTGTATTGTCGAAGTCTTTTCTCAATACACTGAGTCAATAGAAAAAATAAAGGAAAATAGTATGAAATACGTATAACAACTAAAATTGTCGGTGGTCCAGGTTAGTTAGTATACTACTTGCAGTACATGTAGGAAGCGCAACTTTGGTCAGGCAGCGTGTACTTAGAGACGGACACGAAAGCGATGCCTGCGAAGCGGCAGCCGATCCCCTAGTAATAGGAGAGCGGGATGTCACCTTGTGCGTTGGCGTTGGCGGAGGCGTGGGCGTTGGCCTGGGCGCCGGACTGGGCGCCGCCGTAGCCGGGCTGGCCGAAGCCCTGGGGCCCGCTGTTGTAGAAGCCGGGCCCGACGCCGAGGCCTCCCTGGCCGAAGCCGCCCTGCTGCAGCCCGGGGTTGTAGAGGGCGCCACCGGCGCCGTTGGCCGCCGCGTTGGCGTGCGCGTTGGCCACGGCGTTGGCTCCGGCCGCGGAGTAGGGGCTGGCCCCGGCCCCGGCGTTGGCATTGGCCACGGCGTTGGCTCCGGCCCCGGAGTACGGGCTGGCCCCGGCCCCGGCGTTGGCGTTGGCCACGGCGTTCGCGCCAGCGCCACCGTTGCCGCGAGCGTTGGCCGAGGACTGCGCGTTGGCCTCGGCGTGGCTGAGGCCCCCGGAGAAGCCGATCGGGCCCAGGTTGAAGGCGCCGCCGAGGTTCGTGGCCTGGCTGGACGCGCTCGCGTCCGCGCCGCTGCTGGCCGGCTTGTGAAACAGGCCCAGCGGGTCCAGGATGCTCGGGTCGAGGCGGGGCCGATGCGAGCCCAGCAGGCCCAGGTGCGCTGCGGAAACACAAGCGTCTCGTCAAACTCTGTACAAAGTTCGTTGCTTTCCCTATGGCAGCGCCGTTGAATCGGGGTTGTCTATTCCTGGGCCCCGATGTGGCCCAGAAGTAAGATGCCCTCCTATATTGGTTAGTGCGACTGTGCTGAGTTCACGTAAAGAGAGTAACTTGACGGTACGGATCCAGGCGAGGATCCAGGCGTTATCACTGCTGATACGCAGATATCGCTCTCTCCTCACACATTCTCTCGAGTAGAGAATTGTATAGTGAGTGTGCCTGATTTGCTCCCTCCATCCCTTTTTTGCTCGTAACTTCTGAAATTTTCCTCATAATTTCTAAACGTGACTCGACTCATTCATAATTTTGGTCAAACTCTGAGGACTAAGCTGGTATACGCGGTTTTTTTTCACAACTTAACGCTGTCTTTTTGCCAACTCATAAGTTAATCTACGATCCAGTTCTTGGTGTACTCAACTTGTTACCGAGCTTATTACTAGACAAAAATCACGAGAACGTACGTGTCGAGACCTCACGTGCATTTTGCTCATATTCTTAGGTAGAAATAAGAAGAAATAGGTGATGTGTATCGATTAATAATGACTTATACGTTTTTTAGATTACAAAAATTTCAATTTCCGTCACATCTGGTCTTGTTTTCTTCGACAGCAATTTCACGAAATTGAAATTCATTTGTTATTTCATCATCAAAACGCTCTTTTAGAACCGTGACATGCGATTTTGAGACGATTTATATTAGCATACGTTCTTCTGAGACATCGAGTGCGTCTAATTTACCCTTGCAACAAGTCCAATGCATCGGACTTGGTACAGGGTTCCCTTGTGTAACGTACGGTGCATCGGGTTTGGTACAGTTCGCGTGTTGTACCAATACCGATGCATCGAACTTTGTACAGAATTGCGCCGTACGCTTCACAAAGTGAGCCATTTCGGACCTTGCACGTAACATATACAACTTTTCAACGCGGGATTGTGTGGAGTAACTCTAAAGTTTCTGTCCGTATCTCGAAATGAGAGGCCCATTTAAAGGAGATATTTTGGGTTTTCCATCTACTAGGTGATACAAGACCTTGGAAAAATTTTGATGATGATCAGTCACCCGGACCCCTCGATCTTCCCGGCTAGACGGTATACTCAACGTCCCGATGTCCATCAGTGACATGCTTATGATATGAGCCCTACATCAAATTTCATAATTATGGACGAAAATTTTCAAAAAGAGAATGCATTGGAGAATGTTGGAACGGCTTGAACTAAAATTTAGCTAGACTCATTATCCAAGGAAAAGAGTCACCATGGGCGAACCCCGATATTTTTACACCAAGAAACGCGAATCATGTTGGATCGGTCAACACCACTAACTCCTTCGTATTCCAGTTCATCAAACATGAAAAATGCACAGTAGAGTCCAGGTTTGCGTATTTTCCGAGATATTGAGTGGAGAAAAAAGGAAATACTAGTGAGGAATTCGGTACTCACACGTCATTTATTATGCATGGTGGGATGTATAAGAAAAACCAAGCACTTGGACGAAAAGTTCTCGAAATTCGTGGAAATTGTGAGAGCATTTGTTGAATCGTTGGCGGTATTGTGGTCTCATCAAAGTTACGCAAGTTATTAGTATATACCAGAAAGCCTACTTTTAACTTATTGGTAAAACTCTCCCTAGAAATTGGTGCACAGTTACTCTCTTGCGCAAATACCGTATCCGACGAAACCTCGTAAAATTCTGTCTTTTGTTCGAAATCTTTCGATGGTTCATTAGTGGCGTCGTTCAAAGTATTTTGAGCGCCATATCTCTGTGGAGAAGAATACTGGACAAAACGAGCAAAGATTTCCGATCGTCAATTGTCAAGATGACGCTTAAATTACAATCTCGAATGCCTAATTGTCGAATAGTCATTAATGGCTGCTCAAAGAAACGACTTGGCAGATCTTGGAATTACGCTGCACTCCACGGCATGAGTAACTTTGTGCAGTTGTTTATAATTGCACGACGATAAAAGACTGGAAGATGACGCGAAAGTCCGCTCAACAACTGCGTATCGATACGAAGGGGAAATCTTGGCGGAAAATAGTGAGTCGCTGGCAACGAAAATAAACAAGATCGCACGATGCGAGCTTCGGCATTGAGAACTGATTTGATTGCACTATCGACTCATTGACTCTTGGCTGTTGAACTTGACCGACTGTGCAAGTGTGAAGGATCAAGTGCGACACGAGTGGCGAGCACGTGCGGCGCCGAGATCGGTAGTGAAATGCGTGCGCTACGACCAACGCCAAACGATCGAACCACGACCACTGCTACACCCTTAACTTGTCAGCTCGCGACTCGTGAGACAATGGCGGCGTCAAAATCATCTCCCCCAAAACAGCGCAATGGTCGATCTGCGATTCCTTGAAGGCCTGAAGAAAAGGTCGAATTACTCACGACTAGGTTTGGCAGAGGCGAGGGCGAGCAGCGCGCAAAGCGCGAGCGGCTTGAGGTGGCTGGCCATGGCTGGAGCGAGGGCTGGAGTTGCGGAGGCGCGCGTCGAGGAGTTGCGTGTCGGATGGACGAGGAGCTTGGGCTGAGCGCGGCTGGGCTGACGGTTGCGCCGATGAGCGCGGTGCGGGGCCGGCTCGGCAGTACTGACGAGTCCGCGGCCCGGCAACATCTTTATATAGTTGGGAGGGACCGGGCCGCGGGCAGCCGTGACGTCGCGCCCGCCGCGAGTATAACGACCTAGACGGGCCGCGCGGCGCTCGCTGTTGCCGTGTCGCGTCCTCCCGGTCCTCCCTTCCTCGCCGCCCGCTGCTCCTGCGAGCCTTCCGCGCGATGTCCTCCTCGCCGCCGTCGTTTTTGCGAGCCTCCGCGCGGCCCCCTGCATTCGAGGCATCTCGGCTGCTCTGCACGCGCGAGCCCATCGCGGAACCCCGAGCCGAGGCAAAACGAAGAGCGAGGAGCCACCCTGCGGGCGCGCGGGGCCAGCGACCGGCGGCTCGTCCCGATCGCGCGGGTCGCTCCCTTGGCCACTTCTGCCGGGCTCGCCGTGTTATTATGCCCCGACGCCGGCTCGGCCGATCAGCCGTAAGCTCTCGTCTCTGGCCGATCAAGCCGGACGCGCGTGAGAACGCTTGGAAGCTGCGAGTTCGAATCGCAGATTTTACTCGGCGAGCTCGTGCCCGCTCTGTCGCACCCTCGCCACGCACCCGACATCGTTTTTGGCAACTTCTAGGGCCCTCCTGGACATCGCGATCGTCATGGGAATTCTGAAAAATGACTCCGTTTCGAGAGATCTTCTTGCGCTTTCGGGCTTTCGTTACTGAGCGCAACCAGTGAGCGAGGCCTTGAACTCTGATGTGATGGAGATTACTCATCTTGAGACGGTGCTGATGTGATCGACACGTATAAGCATCCTCGAACGCATCCCAGCTAGCTCCGAATCGGACATTTCAACAAGTTGACCTTCAATACTAACTACTCATAAAAAGTCCAACAGAAAATACGCACTTTTACAGCCCAGCATTGGACATCCAGTGATGATCGAAGCAAACATGGTCTTGGCTTATCGCGAATACTATCGCAGACTCGACATGGGCTGTTCAGCAATGCATTTTCCGAAATTCAGATCCACGCAACCTCGACAAGCCGAACGCAGACAGTCGAGGATTACATTTCCCAAGATAATGAACGGAGTCGAGATGGAGGGGAGCAATGATGCTGCTAAAATAGTCACTCGCCAGGAAAATCCACACGCTCAATCGCAACTCGAATAAAAATAGTCGTTTCCTCTGAAGCTGATTTTTCTCTACGGAATTCTTCGTAGCTCTATCAGAAACGCGTCAGTATTTTCACGGGCAGGTATTTCCTATCCATTATCCACCAGAGCCTGAATCAAGTAAGGAATCAATTCGTGCATAGTCGAGGTCATCCAACAAAAGTACCAGCGATCCAGAGACCATCAATCTTTTACCGAAATTTTTTCACAGATCTGCACCAGCTGTCATACGAAGAATCCAACTCGGAATCCAAAGTATCTCCGTGAAATGAGTCTTCTGTCCGAAAGTACGTACAGCTAACTACTTTAGTGTTACAGACGCATACACTGTAAAAAATTTTGCTCAAGAACTTCAACCAGTGGTTCAAGTTTTTCATCCAACCACTGCTTGGGGACCAAAATTCAACCACTTGGTTGAATTTTCAACCACTGTTTAAATTACTGTTTGAACTTTTCAAAATATCTATGACTATCTATGAAACAATGGTGCCATTACTCATAGCTTTATACACATGATCATCCTAGGAATTCTCCAAGATATTCGTCCATGATCATAGATACTTTTATTTTACACGGGATAGCGGAATGCCACGCACCATTTCCATGCACCTCCGCACCGCGCGCTCGACAAACACGTTGAGTTGGTAGTTTCATCTGACGATCCTACCAAAGATTCGGGTAGTTCTGTTGGAACCGTAAGCAGAGTTTTCTCGTGGGACCTTAAGGCCATGTCGTAGCCGTGCATCCGACGC
>JAPYYZ010000932.1:0-12483 GCA_030522705.1 Eretmocerus eremicus
GTGGGTAGCCGTTTTCGCGGCATTTCCCATTATTCTTGAATCCCTTAGAGATTTGGATCAAAATGAACTTTCATGTTTTACAGTGTATAGCCAGCTATTCAATACGGGTCCAGATGAATAATGCTGAAGTTTCTCTCGATATTGCCAGACAAGACGAATATTTGATGGTAATATTTTGGATTATTCATATTCCAGTTGATACAAGTCTGTCAAAAAGTTTTGGTTAAGAGTGGTGATCCTCCCCTTCTAATTAGGAAACACCACAGCCTTTGGATCATGAATTTGGTTAAAACTCTGGGAATAGTCTCTTTTTGGTGGCAAAAGATGAAATCCAGAGCCGCAGAGTCTAACGCTCAGGCGTTTTTGAGCTACAGCTCATGGCATTAGCATTGGGAGTATATATCTATATAGATATCACTTCTTAACGTGGGCCTATATGCGCAGTACTAATATTTTAGGCTGTATCTTAAAAACGCTTGAGCGTTAGACTCTGCGGCTTTGGATATCATCTTTTGGCACCAAAAGGAGGCTTCCAGAGTTTCAGCCAAATCCGTGACCCAAAGGCTGTGGTGTTTCCTAGTAAGTGGGCCTACAAGGGAGCAGCATATTCATTCCAGTTAGAGAAGTTTTCCAATAAGATGATGAGAGCGCAATCACCATATCGCTCTCAAAATGTTCAGCGTCGACGTCAGATTCATTGCTCTATACGCTGGTCAAATTGATAATCGTCTCATTTGTCAGGACAAGCAGATCGGTAGTTTTGAGCTCCGAGTTAGATTGACGCAAATGTCCTAGAATGACGTAGTTTCCTTTTGAGTCGTCATAGAATTCGGACCCATGAAAAGAGTTTTGATTTTCTAATGAGGAGAACTGCTTGGATAAGTTTTCCTGTTTCACTCAGGGGTTGGTTTCAAAGGACCAGTGACTTTGTTCTAGTAAAACAGAGTCCACATAGACTACTGACAATATCTTAGAGGTTACTGCAATAAGCTTGTAAGCTTTTCGACCAGTCTTTTCGGTCGGTTTCAGCTTATCGATGCTTCAGCAGTGTGAGTTGGAATAGCGTGACATCCGCAAAAGTTCCGCGATCGTGTGCAATTTTTACAGACCTCTCACGCGACCGGTTCGTTTGGACGCGACCGGTGGAACGGCATTAAAGGTCTACTTAAGGGAGCATCGTGCAAGCTGAAAAGTCGAATCCAAACTACCTATCCAATTGCTTCGTGGGAGGAGTTCGCATAGATATGATGCACGCATGTGAGAGAGAATAGATAGCGCGAGCACGTGGAATCGAGGTCTGCAGCACCGGAATCAACTAATTAACAAGAGTTGATTGTAACATTTGCCTAAGATTCAATTTTTGTAAGAATTAGGTACATCATATCGCCAAGGAAATGGCACGAGACGAAATGGAATGAACATTATTATCTTCTCATTCTAGGGAGAAGCGCGGCAAAATACAATGGATTCTGGGAACCCCGGATGCCGGAAACAGTAATTGCCCCTGACCCTGAAACATCGCGATAATGGAGGCGCGTACCAAATTCGAACACGTGGGCCTAGGATAAAATTTAAAATTTTCATGTGCGCTACTAATCAGCAAATTGAAAGTTCGACTTTGTCTTGGCCGTTTCGATTCCAGAAAAACGGTGCACGAAAACGAGTCTATTGAAAAGTATCCCAGAGGGGCAAAAACGAAGAATGAAAATATTCATATTATTAGAAACGAAATTTGCTGACACCTGGAGATTGAAGTGACGGAGTTCATCATCTTCCCTCATCCGATACTCTTCCTAGTGATAAACAGTTGTGCATCGCTTTGTTCCACAAGAGCCTCAACTGTTAGAAAACAAGACAGTTTGCCATATGTGATTGAAAGGAAAAGTTTTGATTAACCCGTTCACTATTCTGTCCCCTCCAGGGGACAAAATCGATTTCTGATAATTCGAGATAATTTTTTTGGAATGCATCGGAAAAATCTGTGAAAAATTTGAAAAATTTTTGTCAACACACGAAACATATTGGTCCACGATTGGGGTCTGAATATCAAATCGTAGAAACGAGAAAAATAAAAAACGAAAATTTCTCAAAATTGCAATTTTTCCGTTTTTTGCCATTTTACCACATCAGAAACATATTTTGACCTCTGGAAACTGATTTCTGATACCAGGTGCAGTTCTGTAGTGAACGGGTTAAGCGAGAATAAGGCGTGCTGAGCTCACGAGCTAGGCGGAAAATTGATTACCAGCCACCGAGCACCGAATTTCTCTCTCCATTTGTGTGTCACTCATCATCTCTTCAGGAATAGGCAAAAATTGTAGGAAATTAAGCCTTTCGGTGCGGTGTGGATCAACGGTGACCCACACGGGATGAAAAAGCGTTGACTTCTCTTCAGTGTCACAGCGCTTGATTGCAACTTTACACAATCGACACGAGCAAAATCTCCCAATTACGCTGCCGCAGCGGAAGGGTTGAATTACTCACTCCGTCCTTCAATCCTGCTACATTCAGACCTCTGCCAGAAGCTATCGTTGTGAATACTTGCTTGCTCCTGCGTCCAAGTATAACGTACACGCCACCCAATAATTAATGAAAGGGTCGGTTATCTTGAATATTTGAAAAAATGGTAGGGATAGAATGTAAGAATATGATGTATACAAGTAAACGAGGTGGCGATTACATTCCCAATCTTGGAAATCAGTGATGAATGAGCTCAAAATCGACAAATTTAACCGTACCATCCTGTAGGTCTCGTGATGAGCTTCAAAATAGACTAAAACACGTCGAAATTACACGTACTTTAGAGTCCACATAGTTATACCGAAGTTATGAGCGAACAATGCCTCGGTGGTGATCTTCAGTTCAACTTCCTCGACTTTGTCTTCATAAGTACACGAATATTGCGTTCACAAACATATCCCGATTAGTTCTACATGCACAGAACCACCAGTGACTAGAATTGTTGGTTCCGAATACCTAGAACTTCCTCCGTGTCAACTTGATTCGGTGTTCCTCAACTCATTCTTGAGCTATTTAAGACAATCTCGGAATTAATTTTCAAATATTGTAAGTCTACACATAGAGAATGACCATAAACTGCAGAAGGAGTTCGAAAATGACCCATTGGGGATGGATAGGTTAATGATTTGATTGAGATTTTCAAGGTCAGTAGTGGGACTGTATGCATATTTCCTAGAATTCGAAGACGAATCCATGCGTCACTGAAAAAACCATGCGGTTTTCTAGGACCAAGTAACACGAACTCATCATTATGCTCGACCTCACCCAATTTACTCTCATTCAGATCTTGATAAGATTTAACACTATATGTTACTCTCTGCGCAGCGGTGTCACGGTAAGAATTCCGGTTTTTCAAGGACAAGTTCAACGACTGGCGATTCGTTTCGATAAGGAACACGTGTGGATCGAATGAAGTTCAGGATGTTGTGATACATATGTCACTGTGTCGAGCAAACATACATTCTATAGTTTAGTTTTATCGCGAATGATAGGCTGGACTACGGCCATCACGCCGAGCGTGCGATAAATCTGATGTGAACCTTCATAAGCGTCATCATTTGGTAACGTACCTATAGCTAGGGGCCCCGGGGACACATAAAGTTTTCCTTGTGCTTAAAGGGAGAGCTCACTTCATAACACCTCTACGTTGCTAATTGAGTGAATTGCGCTCTTATAACTCGATATAATGTAAGCAAGCGTCTCGGGGCCGCATCTAGAGAGAAGTCAAAATAATTGTTTGTTCAGCTACGGTATTACTAATCGTTACAAGACTGTGTCGGAATATTTATATCGTGTATGGTGTATGATACTGAGAATTTCTGTAGCAGTACCAGGTTACCAGACTTAATGGAACGGAGTTGAAGAGAATTTCGGCCCGGAGCCCCGAGCAGGTGCCAGTCTTCTGCACTTTTCCTGCGAACCCATATTTTTCTTCGCAGCATTGCAATTGTCCAGTGCGACTGCGTAATATATGCTTTTTTAGCCAGGAGTTCTTGGATAATGGCTGAGATATAAGCTAAAAAGCATCAGAGCCAATGAGATTTTAGGTTAAATTTGTTTTCTCAAAAATTGAGTTCTAATTACATCTTTTAAAGTGCCATTTGATTCTTACTGCCTTCAAAAATATACGGCAAAATCCCCAAATGCTCTTCCTGGATAATGTCGAAGCGATCGGTCTACCTTAGATCAACAAATGATGTCTGAGATATCGATGGTTTCAGGTATCTCTGTATAGCGGTGAAAACGTACTCTCCCCTATGCTAGAGCTGGTTGGTCTTCGGGTATTCTTAGGACTTGGTTCAGTCTTGAATCGAAAGAACTCCAATTTTCTCATCATTCATCTTCCAAAAATCGACGAAAGGTGCAATCCACTCATCATTGTTATAGCCATCAGGATATGCAGTATCTTAGAATTCGCAGTAAATGTGATGATCTGAAATGAACATTGTCCGAGACAGCTCTACCGCATGAGTTGAAAAACCCCAGAGTCATGAAAGGATAGCAACAATCAGGTTACCATCTTTTCTATTCTCTCGTAGATCGTTGGTAGCATGATTGTCTCTCTCTAATTATTCAGAACATTCATCCGTATCTGATCCTCACTGGAGATTCGAGGAGATAAACACAGGACTATCCGACTGATTATCGGGAAAAAAGGTTACCAGTCACAGATGGATTATTTGACTCCGCTATGTACCTGTGTAGAGATGTATCTAGTTTTGTTTTCAGTGCAACAATTCCGTAGAATTGAAGACCATGATTTTGTGAGGGTTACATGACCACTATTTAAAAAAAAGCAGTTTGAAATCAAAATAAAGAGATCAAATGGGTCGAGGTAATACGTAGGCGCGGTAGATGATAAAATTTTTGAAGACAATCCTTCTTCATTCAAGGCGGTATCTATTCCAGCTATATAAACGATCTTTAATTGCGGCGGTATTGTTGGGAATCTCTAATTTGGGACTTCATATAACATGAATATTTTTGTATACTATTCTCATATGTACCTGTTACGTACAAAGCCCGAAGTTGTGCAATGACAGCTGTGTACAGCTTATTTTGTACCAAACCAGCTCTGCCCTGTTATTTTGTTCACTGTCCATATTGAGAGGCTCTGTACAGTATGTCTCTGTACAAAGACACTTCTGTACAATTTTGACTGATACCGAATGAGCTCTGTACGAGCTGACCACGTGCAATTTGATTGCCGTACCGAGCTGCCAGATCAGATCCGACAACGGAAAAACTCTTATTCGCAACAGGAAATTATTGGAAAATCCAATCTCATAGTTACTACTGAATCGTCGATTTAATTGATTGAATGTGATCGGTTTAACAAGTGTTTCTCATCATGTCATATACAAAGTCCTTATTATGAAATTGGGTATTCATATAACAGACACGTTTTAATTTTAAATATAATAGAAAATAATTCAATAAATCACTCGTCATTTGTTGTTTTAAGAGACAGAGCTGTGGCGTCTAGAAAAACATAGAATTTCCCTCTTCTTACGAGCACATACCCGAGAAGTACATTTCGTGCCTGGTGCAAGAACTCTCCACCTAGAGAGAATTTATTGTCGGCTCTTCCGTGTGAAAGAAGTGGCAGTATCTGGGACTAATATGCCAATAACATTCGGCAAGTGTACGACTTGATGATCGATTCGTAAATGTAAACAGTAGCTTACATTCACGAAAAATCGTTCGTAGTGGATTCCATGAACACTTTTTTGGCTATTAGACAGCTGATCTTACACAATCAAAATGTAACGGCTCACTCACTCGTTGGTTCAAAAATGGATTTTCGTATGAATTCCTCTTGAAAATGAGAGTTTTCCCGTTGTCCGATCTGATTTTTCAGCTCGGTATGACAATTCAATTCTATAGAGTCAGCTCTGTACAAGGCGCCTCGTACAGAGCTCATCCGGTATCAATCAAAATTGTACAGCTCATTTTGGACCGAGCCGGCTACTGCACAGAGCCCATCAATATAGATATTGCACAAAGCGGCGCGGCGTGTACAGAGCAGGAACAAAATAAGCGTAGTTTGACATGGCATAGAATAGGAGGGCACAAGTTTTGCTTATATGATCATCATTTCAGTCTCGGCTTAGATAAACCAATGGTTATCGAATTCTTGATAGCCATTCCATCGAATAAGATAGATTTATCCAAATGGCCCAAGTGTCAACTCGATACGTTTGGAAAGTTTTTGAATCACATCATCACTAATACTCAGGATATTTCGAGTTTTAAAAAATGCCTCCGTCTAGAGTACTAATGTTTCACTTTGCGGTAGCTCAATCTCTTTTCTATAGGTTGCTGTGACTTGTAAGCCATGCAATTGCACCTTGTAAACATGGTTCTTACAGCAAACTTGAGCAAACGTTTTTTCAGATACATTATAAATGCCTAGGTAAAACACAATCAATTTATCGATATCGGACGACCGAAATGTATCCCCAGAGCAGTGGAATTTGTAACAACGCGTAAGCCCTTGAAATTAGTCGATAAATATTCACTGCATCGAGAAAAGTAATAGGTCTCAGTCATACTGAGCGCAACAGAATGAGGAGATGAATCGCAAACTATAGAAAACAATTACAAAATCAAAAAGATTCCGTGTTGAAGGTTATATTGATGCAGTACGTATGGCAGTTCATTTCTCGGTAATGTCCGTGACTGAAATTGCTTTCCTTGAGCTCTGATGATAACACAGACATTGTCATGTCTTTTTCTAAAGATTGGCACAGAATTATTACTGATCATCGCTCCCGTTCGTGACGAGCATAATCTTGGGGAAGACCTTGACACTGACAACGGTCCATTGGGAAAAAAACTGGCACGACTGGTTCCTTTCTAGAGACAGCCACGTAATGGACCTGAATGAGGAATTTGCTCTAAAAAGTCATCTTCATCTTTTTGAGGATTCTCGTCTGTTGACACGGCTCGACTATAATGATGTTTACTTCCTTTATTCCGCGAACCATTCACAAATTCATGAGATTAGAGATAAATTGATTACCTTCGCAACTTGCTAACATAATTGTGACAGTTCGAAGAAATAACGAGAAAAGTCACTATCAAGGACCACAGTCATCGACAGTCAAATAGAACGGTGTAATCCCCATCGATGATGTGAGAATTTCTGTTTGACGAAAAGGCTATGTTTCTGAAGATCATATGAACAACTGAGGCAAGGTTGATGGAAACTAATTTTCTCCCCAAATTTCACGTGATCTCCGGAAGATACTTAGGAATGTTTTGATCTTTCGATTGTAAGATAAGTGAGAACAAGACACGGGGATTCCCACGATTTGAATCCATGCAAGCGCAGACAAGAGCTTGGAAAAACCCTGAGGAGTAGACTCTGCCGCAGATCTTGCTCTGTGCTGCTCACACGAGAGCCGCACGCTTGCCAGTCTCGTTGTTTATCCGAGAAATTTTTCATTCTCCTCATCTGAATGACTCCATCTAGCTGAGATAATGTACCTCCCCCCCTCTCTCTCTCCTCTCTTGAGTGAGTATTTGATTTTTGCGAGAGATCGTCATTGACTCGAGCTGTGGATGCAATGTGATCTGGTGACGTCCCCGTCATTGGAATCAATGTACCGATTCGAGGCCATGATAAGATTGGGACTTCAAAATTTCAGTCTGCCTAGAGTCAAAACATCTTTTACTCCCATCTTGTATCGATTACCAGCAAATTTACTCCTCTCTTGTATTGGATAAGTTTCATCCAAACTTGGCAAAAGAACATCATGTAAAGTCTGGAGTTTGAAATAGTCCATAAAGATGATCTTTGCATAACTGAAAATGTCGTTGCTATAGGGATACTCGACTGATCGAATGGTCAGACTGAGTGGAACTTTTGGATTGGAAGTTTTGTGCCCCAATCTGACCAAAAAATCAGCCTTGACATCACGCCGCCAAACTCACAGAAGATGAGACGTGGAATGAATGATGCCAAGGAGCGTAGGTTACTATTGAGATCTGATGCCCATTTGAATTGGTAATTAATCCGGCGACTCGAGTCTGAGTAGCATTTTAAGAAAATTCCATGACCACTTTCTGGTATAATTGTATTCTGAATGAACTAGGAGGAAAGTGTCTATAGGATTCAAGTTCAGAAATTGGTTGAAAATCACAACTAGATCAAAGCGACTTATTTGTCATGTTGTGTTGAAAATGAGAGCTCTCGAGATTGGGACAGGAACAGAATTTGTCCTGGTTCTTACGATATGGGTGATAAGGATTATGTTTTTGGGCTGCTTGATCGAGTGTAGCGGGTGATCATGAAATCGAGAGGAGTCGAGGCCGCGGTTTTCGTAGAACAGTGGCTTGAGCAACGAGGCAGGTATTTAGCTGATCCGATCGCTCGATCGATCGATCGCGCGTCGCTCGTGAGAAAATCCACTGAGTCACTGCGGCAGCGCGCGCGCGCGAGTCTGGCTCATCCGATTCCTCGATACGCGAGGCTCGCGTCCGCGATCGGTAATCCCGAGACGCGAGACGTCCCATTATACGCGGCCGCGTTGATTTGAATTTTACGAGCGCGCGCCGGCGTCTTTGCGTTTTGTGCCCGAATCTGCGGCATTCGTCGCGGCGCGAACGCGCGATCATCGGAGAATCTCATCGATCGCCGAGAATTGCGCTAATGCCTGTGCTCGCCAATGCATTGTGTGTTAATGCAGAGGCACCCAACACTCATCCACTTTTCTCACCTCTCATTACGCTATCTCACGGAAAATTGATCGTTCTATTTGTGCTGATTCGACAGGAGAATCCCGAGTTTAATAGTCTTGAGTTCACCATTTTTCCTCATTCAACCGAAGACAATGGTCAATCCCATCGGATTGATCGAACGAGCAATTCAGCGCAGGCTTCTCGGTAGAGCGAATTTTCCCCCAAAACAGATCGGTACCGTCCCACTGGTCCGCAGAAAACTGATCGTCGTATAGCAACATGTGTGATTCTCATCTCTGATCTAAATAAAATCGAAAGCTCGATGTAGAAAGGGCAAAATTGTCTCGCGTATGGCGCGGATCGGCATACGTTTTTGAGGGCAATGACAAAAAACTAAGTGAGGTGACTCTGTACGAATTCTCAATTAGCTAAATGGCACGGAAAGTGGGAAGTTGGATAGTAGAACAAATAATTTGAACTATTCATAGAAACATTCGGTGTCATAGATTCATCAACATAGTGATGACCCGATTCGGATGAAATGTCTATTTGGTGCAAACAAACTTGGATCGAGTATCTCTGAGACCATGGCACATAGGTAAGCAAGTTAAGCATGTCGAGTCTTACGATCAATTCAATGAGATTAATGCTTCAATCAAGGTCAAAATGATGATAAACGGCCACGTCTCGTCGAAATCGAGAATCCGTAGAAGCAACGCCGTATTTTTGTACGTGCATGGGAACATCCCTGATTTTTGACGAGTACGTGATGAATCAGGCTTCGTAATCAAAATCACCAGAACAAAGCAGAAGAATCTCTCGTAATAACGTGAGACTTTTGGCGAAAAATACTATCCAAGCATATGGAAAATTCTCAATTTATCACGGAAGAAGATTATTTTCTGTTGTCAAATCGAATTTGCTTCGCAGTCATTTCTCTAAAGTCGAATTACTGGACCATATTCTTCCTTCACTCCTACCGCTGTAAAAAAATCTGGAAGTCGTTCAGCACGAGGAATGATGTAAAAAAATGCTCTTTTTTCCAATCAACTGCGAAAGTAAAATGAGGACCATGATCCAACGGACAAAAATTCGATGGTTGTCAGTAGCAATAACCGTTACATTTATTTTACGTGAGCTTGTGAGCCATTCGTGGATGTCTCAAAGTACGGTTTGGCAAGAGATGTTGGAGATTCTGACGCTGATAGAAGAGATTGAATCATTGGTGAGTCAGTTTCCTTTCAATCGACGGATTAGCTCTCGGTTTGGCAGAGATCCTGTGTTGAATGATTGACATTAGAATTTATTTCTAGATTCTTCAGAAATTTTAGGAAAGCCTCGGATCGCTTCTCACAGTTGAAGGTTGCGATTCAAATTTTCCCAGTCTTGTATTAGTTTTATATAAATAAATTTCCTCGATGATCTTGTTACTGTTGAAAAATTATGACAAAACAATAATTCTGCCGTTATCGTCGTGTTGCATTATCATTCTACAAGAAATGCTATCGTGTTAAAACACAATATCTCCGGTCGGGTTTCACATTTTTATTTTCCATCTCATATCTCCAAGAATTGGATATACATAGACATTTTCATCGTATCTCAATTAGTACTTTGATAACAATTTGATGGTTGAAATCTCGACAATACCACAAATCAGTGCAGAAAGTTTCCTGTAGATATACACGCAGTTGAGCCTAATTAACACTTTCGAAAGATATTTCGGGGAAACAAGCTTTTGATTTGAAGTGATGTATGAATAATTTTGAAATCACAAATCATTGATCATTCTGAGATTTGTGTAAAAAATGATGTTGGGTGTAAAAGAATACGGGGAAGGGGGGGGGGGAGTTCACGAGAACAGGCAATGGGCAGTTCTCATTGGCTAGATAAACACACGTGTATTCAAACATGATTGTGGAGTACGAAGAACCTTCTACTCCTGTAGATTCGAAGCGAAATGAACATTTCCACAAGTGAGCCAATAACACTGCAATGTAATGAATAATTTCTATTGAGCACACAAATGTATGTATGATGAGAAATGAACATTCTGTTTCTAATCCAATTGACTGCTTATGTATCTTTTTCTTTTTGAAAGAAATTTTTCATTTTGTATGGAATTAAATTCCCATCCTGATGATTGAATCCATTATAACACTCATAATCACGCTTACGGAAGGAGATTTTGTTTCTGGTTCATGAGACTTTCATTTTTAGTTGGACGCAGCTAATTTCCCACTTGTGGTAAGAGTTTGAACTATTTCTGTAAATTTTACATTTTCAAGTAAACATCGAACAATTTGTACTCATTCCCCATTATATTGAGCAGATATAAGTATGAGTAGGAATTGACCTTGACTTCATTTTTTAGCTAGTAGGTTTCAGATAACCGTCTACCAGTAGAGAGGATCCCTGCATCACGTAAAAGCCTGAAGGCAAAAATCAAAGTTAATTTCATCGTTTTCTGGTAAGATATACTTGGATATCTTTACGATGTAATGATGTACAGAATCTTTATAGCTTAGATTCCAAGATCGTATACCAACAACACCATAAACTTCGATCTAGGAAGAATTATTGTCTTTCGAGAGAAAGCTCTCGATGATTTACTTCACAGCGCAATTACTTATCATAGGGAATAACATTGCAACCATTCTCTTAATTGAAAAAAAGATTCAAAACCTGTTTCTTCATTTTGTTTTGAGTATAACTATCAGCAATACTCGAGAGAAATCACCCCTAACATCTGGGAGTAAAGATAATTCTAAGTTACAACAGTAACATGATTTATAACATTATTATGTCAATCAGCGTACTCAAAATAATTCGATACGCAAACGAGTGTATAACGATAATAAATATTCAGCTCTTATCGATACGTTTCGGTCAGTCAATCTGTTTCGTTCGAATGTGTCAACGGTCAAATCGATCTGTTACAAATCATGGCGGTGATTTGATGATCGAAACAGAAGAGTAGCAGAGCTAGAACGCGAAAAATTATTGCTCAAAAACTCACAAAGTAAATCCAGTCTTGGATGATTGATTGACTTTTATAGGACTAGATCAACCTTGACGATCGATGTCGATTCAATACTCAATATCTCTTTCAGAACGACATTCATACGTAGACAACAACGAGGACGTTAAGTCGGTGGCTCTCAATTTCGTCCGTTCAAATGCACAATAGGCCAGCCACTCTTATTGTAATATTCACGGGATTGATATGAGTATTGATATATCGCTTTGCGCTGTCGCTCCTTTGCTATTACTATTCATCTACTTTGAATAAAGCAGTCAAGTGCAGTATTAAATATCTTTTCATCGGCAGGATTCTTAAATCGTTCGTTCAGAAAGGAACGCATTGAGCGTAACTAGATTTCGATTCGCGAGCGGTGGCAAAGGGAGTTCAGGAGTGGCAGATAGTGGATGGAGCGCGAAAACATTTGGACATCTGGCGGATTATAGATTTCATAAGCGTTGATATTTTTGTCGAACGGGAAAGCGGCTCGTTTAGGGTACCGGCGATGAGGGTGGGTTGCTCGAGGCCGGATCGATGATGGAATCGGGCGAGTTGCCGATCGAAGTCTTCTGGCCGCTTGAGACGCTGTCCGTCGCAGCTTGGGCTTCGCCTGCAGTGGCTTGCTGGTCGTCCTTCGCTTTGGCAGCTTCCTCGATCTGCCTCGCCTCGTGATTCTTCAAGTACTCGACGACTTGAGTGTGACCAAAAGTCTCCGCCTCGTCGATCGGACGGTTGCCCCACCTGTGCAAAATTTT